>CAUYRH010114312.1:0-82874 GCA_963574655.1 Perodicticus potto | reverse complement strand
CTTTTCTTTTTGTTTTTTTGGAGACAGTCTTACTATGTTGCCCTCGGTAGAGTGCCGTGTTGTCACAGCTCACAGCAACCTCAAACTCTTGGGCTTATGTGATTCTCTTGCCTCAGCCTCCCAAGTAGCTGGGACTACAGGTGCCCGCCACAATGCCTGGCTATTTTTTTGTTACAGTTGTTGTTTAGCTGGCCTGGGCTGGGTTCGAACCCACCAGCCTCGGTGTATGTGGCTGGCACCTCATCCACTGCCCCGTTCATGGTTTCTTATTAGAGATGAGATCTGTGATAGCAGAGGAGTGGGCCAGCCTGTGTACGTGCTGTACCACCAGGCTCTTGAAGGGATGGCAGAGGTGAGGAAAAACCTGTTCTAACCAGGGAAGAGGATCCACACAAACTGGGTGGGTGGAAAATGTTGGGAATATTTCATTTTAAGTTGATTTTATTTGCGAGTGGCTTTTTAAATGTTTCCATGATTAAAATGTGCTCAGTAAGTCCTCTCCCTGGCATCAATACTGATTTGTTTCCTAAACTCTGAATTGTAGATTTTATATAGAAAATGTCTCTGGAATAATTTATTTCAAAAGAAGTGCATTTTTTTGTGTGATGTAATCTTAGAAATTTTCCATGGTTGAAAGAGAAAAGCAAGTTTTGGTTTTAGTATATTTTATGTAAGTTTTTTTCCATGTAGTTCTATTATTTTGTTTTTTTTTTTTTCTTTTTAGTAAAACAACAAACTTTTTTTTTTTTTTTTTTTAAGAGATGGAATCTTGCTGTTACCCAGGTTGGAGGGCCAGTGGTTATTCACAGACATGATCATGGTGCCCTGCAGCCTTGAACTCCTTGCTTCTAGCTATCCTTTTGCCCCAGTCGCCTGAGCAGCTGGGTCTACAGGTGTGGCTCACCAGGCTGGCTGTATTGGTTTTACTAACAAAATCTGATTGAATCAAATATTTGTGAAGCCTGGGAAAGGAGAAACCCTCTCAGTTTAGCAATTTAATACTTGAAGAATGAGATTGCTCAGTTCAACAGTTTAATTTAACTTGAAGAGTGGGTCAGTTTCTGTTGATTTCAACAAAAAAAGGAGTGAATTTTAGATATCTTCCTACAGATATGTTAGAAAACTCAAGTATGTTTATAAGGACCCAGTTTCTCTCTTTTAGTCCTAAGTGTAGAAGAAAAAAATTTATAACATTTTGAGCCAGAAAGGGGAACCTAAGATGTAAAATACCATTTTCCTTTCTTTGGTCATTTTCTAATGATTATCCACTGCCAGCAGATAGCCATGCAATATGAGCAGTAAATAAAGGAGTCAGTTTAGCTGGCAATTTGGTCAATGGCACTGCCAGTCTATCTCCTTGAACCTCAGACTGACCTTGCTGTTGGAATCACTCAGGAAACCTCAGCATCTGAGAGGTTCAGCCCTTTGCCTAAGCAGGAGTCTGAAGGAATGGGGAATTGGTGAGAAATACGGCCCAACCCCCTGGCAGGCTAGGAACCTCTGAGAAGAGGGCCTGGGGAGGGAGAGCATGAATGAAAGGAAATGAAATTGGAAAGCTTTCCTGGGGTTGCTAGGGAAGAGGAGCAGGATGCTGTGTGAGGCCTTGCTGGTGACCCCAGATTAGTCAGTAGAGGGATCCAAAATGGCATGGTGGCTTTCTCGCCATTCCTAGTAACAATCAGTTTGGAAGCCTCTGGGAGCTTGTCCCTTTCAGGGTCCTTGACCTGGCCCCAGGCACTGGGAAGAAGAGCGTGAGGAGCAGGAAAGGCAGCAGTCGGCCCAGTCTAGCCCTGCATTTAGGGTGAGATTTGGCAGGAAGCGTGGCACATGAACAAATTATATAGTTCACTCCTTCAGCTTAAATTTATTGTGCACCTACTACGTACCAGGCATTGTTCCAAGTGCTGGGCATGATGGATGAGCGAGACAAAGGCTCTGCCCTCATGGAGTTTAAGTTCTGATGGAACTAATTAGGGAATTAGTGCTAACACTTGTTCTTCTGACTTCTAGGTGATTATTAGCTTTTAGTAATGCTGGACAAAACACTGTCGTTTAATTTCTTGCAAAATATTTCCCTTTATGATGGTTTTGGAAGAACAAAGAGAAGCAGCCAAGCTATTTCTTGATTCATTCTTCTTCAGAAAATGAGGGGATTTTTGAAAGGGGTGTCTCCAGTTCATCTCCAGGTCTTTTGGTCATGGGCTGATTTGTTCAGATGCTTCTTTCTTCCTACAACGTCCCTGTGCTCCAGTCTCCTATCAAAACTGAGACCTTTGATGGTAGTGATTTTAGTAAACACTCCAATAATCATCACTAATGTCCCTCTGGGCCCTGCCCTGGTCAATCACCTGCCTTCTGTGTTCTATCCCATTGTCATATTGACTATTTAAAATCTGGATTTAATCACTCGTGGAAAATTTAAATAGAAATGTATAGCCCTCATTACAGATTGCCCTTTTCCTTATTTCAGAAATGTTTCCCTCGAGTACTCAGTTTATGCAACTAAAATACAATGATGGCTCGTAAACGCACGGCTTATTAAACAAATTCTCAAGCCTAAGACACAGACTTATCTATACACAAAAGATTCAGCAGTAAAAAATTCCAAAGGGGTAAGAAAATAATGCTTTGGGACTAGCTAATGGGAAAGGGAAAAATCATCTATCTTTTTTAGTGTCTCATTATATTGTGTGCCAAGAGCTTGTTTAGAAAAACCAGCAGGGCTGTATGTGAGGTTGAAACTCTTATTGTTTCTTCCAATGCTGTCAAAGGAGATGCTGGTCTGCCTGAGTAGCGGCCCTTCCTCTTCATGCCCAGCTGACCATCCCCCCCACTTACCCCTCTGAGCCAGATTCGGAGCTGTGGTGAAAGGCTCCCTCCCAAATCCTCTCTGCTCTGGCTGCTGGCTCAGAGGTCCCCTGAAGGGCTGAGGTCAGGAGTTGGAATTGTTGCTGTAACTGCCATGGTCACTTAGGGCTTTGCTGAGATGACCAATGTGGGGATTTGATCAAAATGCAATTTTGTTTATCTAGACATTTTCTCACTAGGAAATTGTCCTGAAAATACCAATTTGTTTTATAGAAAATATCAGCTGTGGGTTAATAACCATCATTTGGCACCCAGCAATGTACACATTTGGGTGTGGACAAAGGACTAGATTGAGGTTGAGGTTGCTGTGACCTGTGACGCCACAGCACTCTACCAAGGGTGACATGGTGAGACTTTGTCTCAAAAAAAAAAAAAATCAATGAAATATGAGGGCTCTGGACAGACATGGCTTATATACTTTGGTTGAGTTTTTTTCTGAGCCAGATATGGTAATAGGGATTTATAAATTGAAAGGTTCTAAGTGTTATTGAATTCTTTATGAAATGTAGGCATTAAATACCATGAGATGGGAGAGTTATGAACTTTCTGATACAGCACATATATAAAATTCCACTTTTTAACTAGTATATGGGTTAGACCTCTTGGTACTTTTGAGACTTAAAAAAATCTCCCAGCTAATCTATTAAGAATAACCCATAAATGAGAGATTTTCATTTAGCTGCAGTGAAAACAGGGGACTATCACTCATCAGCTAGTATGATTTTCGTAGAAATAGATTGTGGAATTGGAATTCATATTCCTTTTGGACGTAAGTATATTCGTTGACCTAATACATTTAAGGGGCTTTAATGTTTGTCAACAAATGACGTGGTGTGCACAAGATACTTACTGTCACGTATCTCCTTTTGTCTTATATTCTTTATTTTAAACTCTTTTGAAAAAATAGATGTTATTTCACATGTGTTCAGGGGACCTGCTTACCTCATGTCCTTGCTGTTCTGAGGACTTAGTTTTCCTAGAGGTGTGTTCTGCTGATCCAGGGTCATAAGGAATTTCTGCTTTTCTGTGACAATGCTGGTCTCTTCCTGCTTCCTTGCCCAGCACACCTGCCATGCTCAGAACGATCAACGATGTTTCATCACAAGTTTTTATTAAGAGGCAGAAGCATAAATCAAGGTGCTTCTCCTCATAGAACAAACAATGTATTGGAGCAAACAATAGTTGGAAATGTAACATGAAAACAATTAAGATTGTTTAGGAAAGGTTTAGGCTTTCTACAAAAGACCAATCAAGGAAGGGTTTGTGTTAAGCATTGGGGGAACTATATGATTTTTAAATAGGTAGATTGGAAAGCTATATTTCTTGCTATTTTATACATAAGGAAATGGTAGCGTATAGAGCTAAATGGTAGGAAAAAAGCTATTTAATTAAATACAAATTAAATGAGGAGTGACCTCAGTTCTGGATCAGTTTATTTTCTTTCCTCTGTAACTACCCAGTGCTCTGGAAATGGGTCTGCAGGGAGTCACCTCTGGGCACAGTAAGGAAGTATCGTGTTCTCTTGGTTCTGGGAACCTACCGGCCTGTGGAAGAGACTAGTTTCTTCTCTGTCCAGAGAATGTTTGGGGCTGGGGGGCAGAAGGCCCGAGCTAACTTATTTGTGTGACAGCAGTCAGGGCCTTTGTGCCCTTCTGTGTAGCAGTAACCTGTCACTGTCCTCCTGATCTTACATTCCTTGAGTCTTTGAAAATGACTGAGTTTGCAGCCTGTCCTGTGTTCAGTGCCTGTGCCTTCCGTGCAGAGAGATTCAAGAGGGGAAGTTAGCCTCAGTCTCTGCTGTCCTGAGCTGTTACAGGAGATGCTAGCCCTTCCTCCTCATGCCCCCGCTGTCCCTCCCATCCATCCACTTACACCTCTAAGCCAGAATCGGAGCTGAGGTGAAAGCTCAGCTGAGCTCAGCTCCCAAGTGCTCACCATCTCCGCTGAACACGCTCATTATCCGCAATCAGGCCATGCTCTGGCTTCTGGCCTGCTGTCAGCCAAACCCTGATGTCTTTAGTACAAGCTTGATCAGGGATATGCCGTGTGAGTCTGGCCCATTAGGCCAAGTACAAGCAGCAGAACTTGGCAGGACGCTGGAGAAGGCTGTTTTGCTGTTCTCAGCAACTTGTGCACACTCTGGTGTGAGAATTAGCAAACCCCAGGATTACAAGCCCACCCATCCCTTGCCTCATGAGGCTTTTTGTTCTGTGTTCCCATAACAGGAGAGCATCCTTGATGCTTTGAAGAATTTAGGAACTTTGCCATCAGTGGGATTTATGAAAGCTATCAGCACTCCCACCTCCTGTCCCCAAACACAACATGGAAAGTCCCAGTGGTTTCCTTACATGCATTTCTTTGGGGACCCTTTCTGATTCACCCCAGTTTTCCTAGCCAGCATGAACAGGTTCCCTGGGCCCTGCATTTTGTTACGGCCTCTTTGGGGGTCACTACCTTTTGCCTCCAGCTGTTGAAGCCTGGCTCTGTTTTCCCTGCAGATTGGGGCTCTGCCAGTTCCCTGCTCTAGCACTTGGCAGGCAGCTCCGAGGATGAGGGCAGCACCACCGCAGGCCTGCTGGTGTCTCGGCTGCAGGGTGGCTGCCCTGGCTGACTTTCAACCAACTGGGAGAAGAAATATCTCTGGTAAAGCAGCTCTTTCCTTCAGGTCTCAGAGGGAGGCTTTGGCTGCCCTGTAGTATTTCCTTCCCTCCCCTCCCTACGAAAACAACAAGAATGCTGTACCCTCACTTGGGAGGAGGTAGGTGCTTTTAGTCAAAGCAAGAAGAATGAGAAAAATGTAGATTTACTGAGAATCACAGTATTCACTTGTTCATGGAATCCTCGGACATATGTCAGCCTGCGTTTCTTGCTTCTCTCTCTCTTTTTTTTCCCATTCAGGAAAGAATGCACCAAAGACATTCGCATTTATTTTTTTTTTTAAAGCAAATGACAAAGACCCAGTATACCAGCTTTACTTTTTAAACCTAAGCTTAACATTACATATTTAAACAACTATCAAAACTTACTAAAGATGCCAGCATTCATGCACAGCTAGAAAACATCCTTAATTTATAGTAAACCAGAAATGTGTTACCATTAATGTGTCAATATCTTTCACTACTAAACACTGAAAAAAACTGAAATTATTTCTGTAGAAGGTTCATCCTGCGGTGTTAACTTCACAGCAGGCTGACACTACGTGGCTCACTTTTCAGACACAATGGAAAAGCAGGTCCATGCTGGTGTTAGTCACACTCTGTTCTACCACTACTGAGGAGTCAGGGCTCACCTGGAGGACGTTTACTAAAAAAGCAAAGTGCATCCAGAGATTTACAACAATTTTAAAGACAAATAAATGGTCCTATTTTGTGGTCCCAACAATAAACTCAAAAGTCTATGACAAATATGGCTCCGATGAGCGGTTTATAAATACTCAGATTAGGTACAGTGATACTGAAAGTCGAGTTCATTTGAAATCTTCAAAAAAAGTTCCTGTTAATCCTCAATTGGTGCTTGTTACAGTTAACATTTCTGTTAAATGCATGTGTTGAGTCAACATCCAGGCGCAGCTGCTCCTTACCATTTATTGTCAGGGACTTGAGTTGCCCATCTTCCTCAGCTTCCGCTCTTTCTTGACCGTTCTCCACGATTTTCTTTGTAGTGATCTTTCTGCCATTAACTATTTTTGTAGAAGTTGATAGAGACTTGAAGTTGCCCATCCCACTACCACCAAATGATGTGGAAGAGAATGAAGTGAGACCCCTGTGATCTAGTGACCTGAATGAAGAAAATCCTGCAGGAAATCCCACAGAAAATCCTGTATTAAAAGAAGAAAATCCACTTCCGGAAGGTGGAAATCCATTGAAGCCAGAGAAAAATAACCCTGTTCCTCGGTTTCTGCTTCCTCGGAGACCCCTTTGATTTCCAATAAAGTCCTCAAATGGGTCTTCTGAAAACAAACATTAACACATGCTGTTAAAACTCTTTTTCCAAGAGCTATAGTAAGAGAACAGGGTTAACGTCTTCCTTACAAAGGCTTCATTCCACCCCGAAGCAGAACACAGACCAGAAAGGTCACCATGAAGCAGCTTGTATCTGAGAAGTACCTTAAATACCATCTCCAACAGTTTTACCTTCTTTAACTGCAGCTGTGGTAAAATAACAAAACTGTTAATTAAAAAACCACTTATTGTTCATACATATAAAATAAGGATTAATAAAGTGCCCTTTTTCAAATGGAGACAGCCACTTAACATAGCTCTTTAATAAAGATTGTGCTGAGACTCTCACTGCCACCACCATCTGAGGAATCAAGAGAGTTTGACACTTCTGTTGCCATTCTCCATGAACCCTGTGCCTTCTTCAAAGTCACCCAGACATAAACACAGAAATGGATTACTCTGACATGCACATATGTGGCATACAACCGGAGCCTGGTGCAGCCAGGTGAGGAACACACGCACTGGAGAGCCGGCCAGAAGGCTTCCCAATTCCTTTTACGAGATAAGAGTCTCACTTTATCGTCCTTGGTAGAGTGCCATGGCGTCACACAGCTCACAGCAACCTCCAACTCCTGGGCTTAGGCGATTCTCTGCCTCAGCCTCCCGAGCAGCTGGGACTACAGGCGCCCGCCACAACGCCCGAGTTGTTTTATTTTTGTTGCAGTTTGACCGGGGCTAGGTTCGAACCCACCAACCTCAAAATATGGGGCTGGCGCCCTACTCACTGAGCCACAGGCGCTGCCCAACCAATTCCTTTTACTTTTAAGCTTGATGTCTCAAAAGGTTTTCCAAAGAACTGAAATCAAATTCAAATAAATGTTAATTAGCAGACTTAACACTGTGTTTTACCATCATATAATAGAGAACTACTGACAGTAGGCATCACATTGCTATTAGAAATACAATGTTGGCTCGGCGCCTGTGCCTCAACAGGCTAAGGCACCAGCCATGTACACCCGAGCTGGCGGGTTCAAATCCAGCCTGGGCCCGCCAAACAACAATGACGGCTGCAACCAAAAAAATATCCAGGCAAATAGCCTTGGGAGGCGGAGGCAGGAGAATCGCTTGAGCCCAGGAATTGGAGGCTGCTGTGAGCTGTGATGCCACAGCACTCTATCCAGGGTGACAGCTTGAGGCTCTGTCTCAAAAAAAAAAAAAAAAAAAGAAAGAAATACAATGCTCCTGGAAATAAAAAACAGAAATGAGTTTCATTTTTTTAATTTATATGAGTTCTATGTTATGAACACAGTCTATTTTTTGAGAGAAATATGTGAGAAAATTAGAAGACACAAATGCATGTGAGGCAAAGAGAACAGGGATCCATGACACAGAAATGGCAGATGACAGAGTAGGATGGTCTGCGGCCAAGCCAGAGAGGGCAGGGGTCTGACCAAGGCAGGCAGATGACACTTCAGAACCATCAAGGAAGTGATGGGATAAGTACCAGCCAGCAGCTACAGCAGCGCTGAAACAGCACAGCCAATACTCACAGAGCACAGCATACTGGGCAGGCTCCAGCAGGGTCTGCACACGTGAGCAGCTGGCTGAGACCCCAGCAGATGGGCTGGCCGAAGGAGGCAGCTGCCCGGGAGCAGGGAGGAACAGAAGAGGCATGCACTCGACCTCTACCCACCCTGGAGTCTAGTGGCGCCTAAGGAGACTAACTTAAAGCACTGGTCGCTGTGGGTGTGAGGCAAAGGTAGGAGGCGCACACAGCCCCGCACAGACCCCAGTGCAGAGGGCAGGCCCTAGCCCCAGACCAGCACAGGTGGGAAATTAGCATGGTCACCAACAATCTGACCCAAACTATTTGTACCGATTTTACAATTTATGTCCTACATTTCATTACAAAATACTAACTATCCTTTTACTTATAAAAAGGTTAATTTCATTTATAAGTTACTTTATAAAGAGCTACCAAACCCACTATTTTGATGAAAGTTAAATACAAACAAAAAAAAAGTTACATCATAACCTCCCATCTAAAGCTGGTAATAATATTCTAATTTTCTCCAGAGGCTACAAAGATTCATCTAATTCAAACAAAACCAAAGTACGTTATTTAGTGAAGAATTTCCTAATCTACTGCCATGACTTACACACCAACTGTGCCAGTGACGCTTTCTACCCAGCATCATCTACAAGATGGCAGATAAACAACTCTGACATAAACGTCACAAACACAAGGTAATTTAATACACAATAATTCTCTTATTCTCATCTTCAAGATAACCACTGAAAAAACACCCAGTGGCTGGGGTGGTGGCTCACGCCTGTAGTCCCAGCACTTGGGAAGCTGAGGCAGAAGGACTCCTTGAGCCCAGGAGTTTTGAGGTCGGCTAGGCTGGTCCACATCATTCTAGCCTGAGCAACACAGTGAGGATCCACCTTTGGGAGGTGGGAAGACACTTCTACAAACAGTCCATGGTGAAGACCAACTGCACTCTCAACTACAGGGAAGAATCCCTCAGGCCCAGCAGTCCAAGGCTGCAGTGAGGCACGATGGTGCCTATGAACAGACACCATGCCCACCCCGGGTGCTATTTTTTTAAATTTGTTAAAAAGACCAAAGGCAGGCTCGGCACCTGTGGCTCAACGGGCTAAGGCGCCAGCCACATACACCTGAGCTGGCGGGTTCGAATCCAGCCTGGGCCCACCAAACAACAATGACAGCTGCAACCAAAAAATGGCCGGGCGTTGTGGTGGGGACCTATAGTCCCAGCTACTTGGGAGGCGGAGGCAGGAGACTCGCTTGAGCCCAGGAATTAGAGGTTGCTGTGAGCTGTGATGCCACAGCACTCTATCCAGGGTGACAGCTTGAGGCTCTGTCTCAAAAAAAAAAAAATTGCCGGGCATTGTGGCAGGTGCCTGTAGTCCCAGCTACTTGGGAAGCTTAGGAAAGAGAATCTATTAGGCCCAAGAGCTGGAGGTTGCTGTGAGCTATGACACCACAGCACTCTACCGAGGGTGACATAGTGAGACTCTGTATCAAAAAAAAAAAAGAGGGTGGTGTCTGTGGCTCAGTGAGTAGGGCACTAGCCCCATATACCAAGAGCGGTGGGTTCAAACCCGGCCCGGGCCGAATTGCAACAAAAAAATAGCCAGGCGTTGTGGCGGGCGCCTGTAGTCCCAGTTACTCGGGAGGCTGAGACAAGAGAATGGCCTAAGCCCAGGAGCTGGAGGTTGCTGTGAGCTGTGAAGCCATGGCACTCTACCAAGGGCGACAAAGTAAGACTCTGTCTCTAAAAAAAAATTAAAAAAAAACATGTATGCAAAGAGTCAAATACACTATTTAACATCTTTTTTCCCCCAAGTATTTTGATGTTCTTTACTTGTATGTAGAAGTCAAATTCATCCTTTTGTGGTGGCATGGCAGTCCATTCCATGAACATAACATAATTAACCATTTCTCTACTGAGAACTACTTTTCAACACCCTTGCCAAACTTTACTTTTTATGACTCTGGCAAATAAATGATATATTGTTTACAATTTAACAATTACACAATTGTTTAAAGTTGTGATGAGAGACTCTGAATGAATGAAAAGGAGTCTAATGAATGAAAAGGAATCTGTCTTTAAGATTGTACATTCTTTCTCCTATTGTCCCCTTTCTGCACAATCTTCTCAATCTCAGAAAATAGATCCATGTAAGTATACTGATAAAACTTGATTCTACTCTCCCCAATTTCCCACAATCACCAAGTTCCATTGAACCCAACTAACCCTAATATGTATACCAATCTGTCTAGTTACCTTGTTTCCATTACTACTATACTAGTTCAAGCCAATACACATTTCCCAACCAAACGGCTATCACAGCCTCCTGTTTTATCTTTACTACTTACACTTCCTACCTCTTCAAAAGGCTTCCTACCTCATGAATATACCAGACTCAGCCCCAGGAAGGCCCTGCTGGTTGCTCTGCTGTGACACTCTTTTCTTCTTAAACTAGTCTCTGTACACAGCTGGCTACTCGTCATTCAGGTCATCAGCTTAACCGTCCCTTTCTCAAAGATAGGCCCTTCTCTCAATGGTACATGGCCCAACAGTTTAACCACTAACCACCCCCCAACACACACACACCCCATTCTTTATCATGTTCTTGGCATAATTTGGAATGGCACTCTCGTTGGCCTTCCATACCTGTGGGCTCTTCATCTATGCATTTAACCAAAAATACGTGGAAAAAAATTACATTTGCATTAAACACAAACTTTTTTCCTTGTTGTTATTCCCTAAACAATACAGTATAACAACTATTTACATGGCATTTACATTGCATTGGGTACTGTAAATAATGTACATATGATTTAAATATGGGAGAATGTACCCAGATCGTATGCAAATACTATGTCATTTTATATCAGGGAATTGAGCACCTATGGATTTTGGTAACTGAGTGAGGTCCAAAACCAATCCCCCAAAGATAACAAGAGATGACTCTTTCCTTTTTACTTCCCACCATACTTACAAACTCACACTGTATGTGACTTCATCATAGTCACGTATAATTCATAGCTTTTCTACAAGACAGCAGACACTGTCTGCCCTGCTCACATCTGTATCACAACAGCTCTAACAGCTTAATTATGTGCTGACTAAAAGAAATGTCTTTTCATAGGTGTCCCTCAGCCCCTTTTAAAACTAGGGGGGTCCGGGCTGTGCCTGTGGCTCAAAGGAGTAGGGTGCTGGCCCCATATGCTGGCGGCGGCAGGTTCAAACCCAGCCCCGGCCAAAAACTGCAAAAAAAAAAATAAAAAAACACCTAAGGGTGTCAGTCTCAATTTCTAAGAACATACTATAATTTAAGAAAGTTAACTCTGTTACATATTACAATTATTTTTTCCTTCTTGGTCACACATTCACCCATTTGTTAGAAAAGTAAGCAGTTTTCTATATAGCTATAGCTCTGAAATCATTACAATTTTATAATATTCCATTGCCCCAAAAAAGAAACCCAAAAACCCATTCAGCAGTCACTCCCATTTCTCTCCAACCCCTCCCACTCCAGACAACCGCTAATTTACTATCTCTACAGATGTGTCTATTCTGGACTTTCATGTAAATGGGGTCACACATGGTGTTTTTAAAAGCTTTTTTCACTTAACAAAGTTTTCAAGATTCATTAGTGTTTTAGCATATATCAAGATTTTGATCCTTTTTATTGCCAAATTAAGATTTCACTGAATGGCCTGGCACCTGTAGCACTGTGGTTACGGTGCCAGCCACATACGCCCAGGTTAGCGGGTTCAGATCCAGCCTGGGCCTGCTGAACAACGACAACTGCAATAACAACAAAAAAATAGCTAGGTGTTGTAGCAGGCACCTGTAGTCCCAGCTACTTGGGAAGCTGAGGGAAGAGAATTGCTTAAGCCCAAAAGTTAGAGGTTGCTGTGAGCTGTAATGCCACAGCACTCTACCACGAGGAATATAGTGATACTCTGCCTCAAAAAAGAAAAAGAAAAAAAAAGGTTTCATTAAATGGACATACAAACATACCTTGGAGATGATGCAGGTTTGGTTTCAGAGCATCACAAAAAGTGAATATGAGTCATGAATTTTTTGGTTTCCCAGTGAATATAAAAGTTATATTTACACAATAGTTTTCTGGGGGGTTTTACTGTTGCTATTTCAAGGAAACAGGGTCTTCCTTTGTCATCCAAGCTGGAGTGCAGTGGCACAATCAGAACTCTAACCCTAACAACAGATTATCACAACTCACAGTAACCTTGAACTCTTGGGTTTACATGATTTTCCCACCCTAACCTCCTGAGTAGCTGAGAGTACAGGTATGTGCCAGTACACCTGGTTAATTTAAAAAAAAAAAAAAAACTTTGTCCAGGGCGGGTGCAGTGGCTCACACCTATCATCTCAGCATTCTGGGAGGCAGAGGTGGGTAGAAGGCTTGAGCCTACTTGGGAGGCTGAGGCCAGATAATCGCTTAAGCCCGAGAGTTGGAGGTTGCTGTGAGCTATGATACCACAACACTCTACCGAGGGCAACAAAGTGTGACTGTCTCAAAAAAAAAAAATTCTTTTTTGTGGAGATAAGTTCTATTACACTAACTACCATCTGTCAATTGACAATGGCATTATCTCTAAAAAAAATGCACATGCCCTAATTTGAAAATATTGCCAAAAAGCACTATCACCTGGACCTTCAGCGAGTCATCATCTTTTTCTTGGTGGAGGTTCCTGCCTCAACACTGAGGGCTGCTGACTGAGGAGGGTGGTAGCTGCAGAAGGTTGGGGGGCTGTGGCAATTCCTTACGGTAAGACAACAACGAATGACATCAACTGACTCTTCCGTTCACAAAAGATTTCTCTGTAGCATGTGAAGCACATGATGCTGTTCGATAGCATTTTACCCACAGTAGAACTCCATTCAAAATCGGAGTCAATCCTCCGAAACCCTCTGCTCCTTTATCAGCTAAGTTTGTGTAACAGTCCACATTCTCTGTTGTCATTTCAACAAGGTTCACAGCATCTTCAGCAGTAGATTCCATCTCAAGAAGCCACTTTCTTTGCTTATCCGTAAGAACCAACTCCTCATCTATTCAAGTTCTATCATGAGATTGCAGCTATTCAGTCACATCTTCAAGTTCCACCTCTAATTCTAGTTCTCTTACTATTTTCATCACATTTGAAGTTAACTTCCTCCACTGAAGTCCTACCTCCTCAAAGTTATCTATGAGTGCTGGAATAAATTTCTTCCAAAGTCTGTTTAGTGTTAATATTTTGACCTCCTCCCACAAACTACAAACGTCCTTAATAGCAACTAGAATGGTGAATCCTTTCCAGAAGGTTTTCAGTTTACTTTGCCCACATTCACCAGAGAAATCACTATCTAAGACAACTACATCTTTATGAAATGTAAAGATGTAAGTAAAAATGTGAACAGTAAGACTTGAAATTACTCCTTGATCCATGGGCTACAGAAAGGATATCCTGCTAGCAAGCATGACAACATTAAACTCCTTGTAAAAAATCAGAGCTATTGAAGGACCAACATTCATTGTCAACAAACAGTCACATTTTTGAAGGAATCTTTTCTGAGCAGCAGGGATCCATAGTAGGCTTAAAATCTTCATTAAAACATGGCACAGGCACAGCCTCACGTCTGTAATCCCAGCACTCTGGGAGGCCAAGATGGAATGATCTTGAGACCAGCCTGAGCAAGAGCAAGAACCCATCTCTAATAACAGTCAGGCTTTGTGGCAAGCCCTGTAGTCCCATCTACTCAGGAGGCTGAGGCTAGAGAATCACTTGAGCCCAAGAGTCTGAGGGTGCTGTGAGCTATGACGCCATGGCACTCTACCAAGGGTGTCAAACTGTGACTTTGTGTCACACTATATACATATATATATACACACACACATATATATAAAAAACATGCTGTAAACAGATGTGCTGCCATTCTGGCTTTGCTGTTCGGTTTACAGACAGAGTAGATTTAACAATTCTGAAGGGCCCTAAGACTTTCAGATAGTAAATGAGCACTGGTTTCAACTTAGAAGTCATCAGCTAAATTTGCCCCTAAAAGAAGAGAGTCAGGCTGCCCTGTGAAGTTTTAAAGCCAGTCACTGACTTCTCTCCAGCTAAGAATGTCTTCCATGGCATTTTCTTCCAATAGAACAAGTTGTTTCTCTGCTTGAAAATCTAGTGTTTGGTATAACCACCTTCAATTGCCTTAATTAGATTTTCTGGATAACTTGCTGTTTAAGAGGGACTTTACCTAACAAATGCCATCAGTATAACCTAGTTCTTTGTACCCTCAATGAATCCCCAACAATAGGACAAAAATAAAAAACTTGCTGCTTTACCTTATACTTTGATGTTGCGGAGATGGCATCCTTCCTTAAACTTCTGCTAGCTTCCAACTTTCCTTCTGCAGCTTCCTGGCCTCTCTCAGACTTCACAGAATTGAAAAGGGTTAGAGCCTTGCTGTGGATCAGGCTTTGGCTTAAAGGAAGGGGTTGGCTGGTTGATCTTCTATCCAGACCACGCAAACTCTCTCCATTTCAGCAATAAGGCTGTCTCACTTTCCTGTCACTTGTGTTTTCATTGGAATAGCACTTTTCCTTCAAGAACTTTGTATTCACAACTTGGCAATTGCTATGCATAAGAAGCCTACAAAAATCATTTGTAACTACTGATTTAAACTGAGACATATGTAACTCATCATTTCACCTGAATACTTGAGGGCCGTTGTAGAGTTACTAGTTGGCCTAAATTTAATAATATTACGTCTCAAGGAACAGGGAGGCCTGAAGGGAGCAGGACTGTCTGGTAGGTGTAACAAGTCAGTTCACACACATTTACTCATTAAGTTCACCATCTGATACAGGGGTGGTTTATGGTGCCCGAAAATTATTACAACAATAATAAAGTTCACTGATCACAGAGCGCCATAATAGACACAGTAATGAAAAAGTCTGAAACACTCAAGGATTACCAAAGCGTGGCACAGAGACACAAAGCAATCAACTGCTATTAGGAAAATGTCACCTAGAGACCCGGCTTGGCTGCCACAAACCCTCAATCTTTATTACATGCAAATCCACAAGGCGCAATGAAGTTGGGCTCAGCAGCGTCAAATGTGCCTGGACTGGGTCCTTCCTGTACTATGTTCTGTCTATCCACTTATGTGCGGACAGACACCGGGGTGGTTTCCACATTTGGGATGCTATGAATAATGCTATTATAAATGTCCACGTACAAGTTTTTGTGTGGACATACGATTTCATTTCTCTTAGTTCTATATCTACCTATGAATTTGGGTCAGATGGTAATTTTTTATTTAACCTTTTGACTAATTACTGAACTATTTTCCAAAACAGCCGTAACATTTCACAAGACCAATGTATGAGAGTTCCAGTCCTTCCATATTCTGAACTGTTACTGCTTTTTAAAAAACTAAGGCCATCCTAGTGGGTGTAAAAAGGCTCAAATATTCAAAGATCAGAAAATCTGAATAATGAAAACTGCAACGTGAACAAAAAAGAATAGTAACGTAGATCAAGACATATCAAACACATGAAATCCATGGGTCCACAATTATATTAAAAAACAATTTACTGGCAAGCTTTGGATAATGCTGGAGAATCAGCTCAATATTATGGCAAAAAGAAAAATAATCAGCATTTAATTGCCTTTCCTCAGTGTTCTCTTCTTCAGGTTTGCCAAATAATTGATGAAACTAAGCTAAGAGCATATAAAAGCATATTAATTCATAAATGAGTTAGAGAATTAGAAAACTGTCATTTGGCAACCCATGGCACATGTAAATCTAGGCAGTGACCAGAAACAGCTGATGGTGTCACTGGCTAGAAGTGCCCGTATCACCTACTGAGTGTTCCTGCTAAAAAGTCAAACCTAAGCCTGCTCAAGACACAATATACAAACAATCAACAGAAAACACAGAGGTCTGAGGGGTAGGTCAATTACTGCCATGGGGAAGTAATCAGATAAATCTATACTGAGTATTATTCTACAAAACACATGACTTGGTCTTCTCAACCAGTAAAAACTTGAGGGGAGAAGGTGGAGAGAGAGGAAACTACCGTACACTAAAAGCAACATGAGTTATACCAAACAATCACAAGTGTATATATTCACCTATCCCAAAGAAACCAAAACACAAGGCGGCCAAATTTTCACTAAAGCTCACAAAAATTACACTACTTAATTCAAGCAAGTGTGTAGTGAAAAACTTGGACTCATTCCTTTTTCTTTTTTTTTTTTTTGAGACAGAGTCTCAAACTGTCACCCTGGGTAGAGTGCTATGGCATCACAGCTCACAGCAACCTCAAACTCTTGGGCTCAAGCGATTCTCTTGCCTCAGTGTCCCAAGTAGCTGGAACTACAGGCGCCCGCCACAACGTCCAGCTATTTTTTTTTTTTTTTGTCGTTGTTTAGCTTGCTGGAGCCAGATTCGAACCCACCAGCCTCGGTGTATGTGGCTGGCACTGTAACCACTTAGCTACGGGCACGGCTCTTTTTGGTTTTTTTGGCTTTTTTTTTGAGACAGTCTCAGACTGTTGCCCTGGCTAGAGTGCAGTGGCATCATAACTCACAGCAACCTCAAACTCTTAGGTTCCAGCAAACCTCTTGCTCAGCCTCCGAAGCAGCTGGGACTACAAGTGTCCACCACAATGCTTGGCTGATTTTTCTGTATTGAGTAGAGACTATGTCTTACTCTTGCTAGGGCTGGTCTTGAACTCCTATGCCCAAGGGATCCTTCCACCTCCCACCCAGAGTGCTAGAATTACAAGTGTGAGACACTGGGCTCAGCCTCATTCATACTCCTGATGGCAAATAGGCTTTTAATGAGAAATTTAACTTGCAAATAAACTTTTAATCTGAGAAAAAACCAAAACATGAAGAACATATGCACTAAAAGTATTCATTGAAATGTTCATTATAGGCCAGGCACAGTGGTTCACATCTATAATCCTAGCACTTGGGAGGCTGAAGTGCGAGAATCCCTTGAGGCCATGAGTTGGAGACAGCCTAAGCAACACAGCAAGACCCCATCTCTAAAAAAAATTTACAGGTCAGCCAGGTGGTGAGCACCTGTAGTCCCAGCTACTCAGGAGGCTGAGGCAGGACGATCACTTGTGCCCAGGAGTTTGAGTCTGCAGTGAGTTATGAACACACCACTGCACTCCACCCAGGGCAACAGGGATAGACTCTGCATCCTTAAAAAACAAACAAAAATCCCCAAAATGTTCATTATAAAATTCCTTACAGCAAGAAGATATCTAGAAGCAGACAATAACAAGAGGAGAATTGTTTAGTGGTTTTTATATATCCTCCTTGATATATTTAAGTCATTAACTATCAAAGATCATCTATCAACAAGCAAAAAAGCTCATGGCAGGCTTAAGATGTCAGACAAGCACATGCTACAGTTTTTTCCTCCTCCTCCAATGCTAAAATGCCAATTTTAAAGAATCCATGGACATATTAGCAATCAAAAAATATCCTTGGTGTGCTACAATCATGAAGAATCATGAAAACAAGACATATGGATTCAAATTAGAAGGAGAAAACTTTGCGGGAGGATACTGTTACAGAAGGGAAGAGCTGCTCCATACAGTGCACAGCTGGAGGGTGTGCCAGGAATAGGAGCCCCTACACGACAGTGGCTGATCTGGAGGAACCAGCAGAAGCAAAGGGGCTCGCTGGCTACTTCATCTGAACCAGGAATCTGACAACACCCAGGTGGCATGGTAAGGCCATGTATCCAGGAGCTTTGCTACTGTCAAGTTTCTCCCACAATTTCCTATCCTGAGGGCAGCTAGAGTAAACTTATATAGCAACTGCACACAGATTTCAAACAATCCCAAATAGTAAAGTCATTTTTAAACGCAAATTACAATCAGTATAGACCAAACATAGTCAGAAAACCAACAGATTCAAATATGGCGGCAATCTATACCTACACTGAGGAATGAAGGATAATAAAGCCAAGAGAACAAGATTTTTAAATAAATAATAATAATTCCCAGAAAGATACTAGAAGAGCCACTGGAAACCTTGGAAGTTAAAATCTGATTACTTAAATAAAGCTGATTAACAGTCTGATTGGTAGAAAGATGGACAGAGGTGTTTTCTTAGTAGTTAGGTGCAATGACAAATAGTTCTCTCAAAGTATCAAACAAGAGGACAATAAAAAGGGTCTAAAATGAAAGAAAATTGCAAAAGCTCATCACCACTCAATTGGGCACTTCCTAGGCCCTGTACTCATACAATGTATCACTAATCTTTACATTAATCCTTCAGCACAGATACTAGTATTAGAGAAGAACTGAAAAGAAAGTTAAAGTAGAATTTGAAATTATTCTTACTTTCATTTCCAGTGATGGCTGGCAAGATTTCTCAGACTAATTTTCTTCCTAAAAAAATGCTGACTTAATAAAAAAGAGCGGTCACATTAAAAGGACCTAACATCTTATAACAGCGGTTCTCCACCTGTGGGTCACGACCCACAGGAACTGTATTAAAAGGGCTGCGGCATTAGGAAGGTTGAGAACCACTGTCTTATAAGACAGAAAACTACCAGTCCAAATTCTTAGAAAGAAAAGAGAATAAAGCAAGAACCCAGAGGGAAAAGCACAATACCAGAGCACCCAAGTCACTTTAACCCGTGAAGCTATCTCTCTGCCCAGCTCAGCAAAGCTGAACAGTGGTTCTACAATTCCAAGAGGCAAGCGGAAAGAAGTCAAGAAACATACTCGAGTAGAGACTCTAATAGGACACTATCCATATCATTAAGCTGCACACCAACGGTACCTCAGTATAAAAATGAAAATGAACCAGAATAAAACCAGGGCCCCAAAACCTCCTGCCCTGATATCTAAAATTAAAAACCTCAAAGATAGAGTTTAACAGCCAAATGAAGAACATAGGGGAAAAGCAGTGAGCTACAATATAGGACCGATGCTTATCCATTACATAGGAGAGACACAAAAGTAGAAAATGCCAAAGAGACAAATGACAGAATGAGAAAGTAAAATAAGTGTTTTAAGTTTGTTTTTTTTTTTCCAGACAGTGTCTGACTTTATCACCCTGGGTAGTGTGCCGTGCGTGGCATCATAGCTCACAGCAACCTCAAACTCTTGGGTTCAAGTGATCCTCTTGCCTCAGCCTCCTGAATAGCTGGGACTACAGCCATCTGCCACACGCCTGGCTTTAGAGATGGGGTCTTGCTCTTGCTCAGGCTGGTCTCGAACTCCTGAGCTCAAGCAACCCACCCACCTTGGTCTCCCAGAGTGCTAGGATTGCAGGTATGAGCCACTGCGCCCAGCCTAAGAAATGTTTAATTAGGGTCCCAGAAAAAGAGAGGAAAACGAGGCAGAGGAAACAGATGAAGAGATAATGGTTGTAAGCTTAGTACTGGAACTCACCAACATATATATAAGAAACCCCACAGTGTCCAAACAAGATACACTTAGACTAACAGTGAAACAGCAGAAAACAGAGATAATTAAAACAAACTCACTTTTGTGATCCCAATGCTTTGGGAGGCTGAGGCAAGGACATGACTTGAGGTCAAGAGCTTGACACCAGCCTGAGCAACATAGCAAGACTCCATTGCTAAAAAAATTTTTTTAATTAGCTGCACAGCCAGGGGTGGTGGCTCACAACTATAATCCTAGCACTGTGGGAGGCTGAGACAGGAGGATCACTTAAGGCATGGAGTTTGAGACTGGAGCTGAGACTGGTCTTCCAGCAAGAGTAAAATCCCATCTCTAATAAAAGTAGGAAAAAACCATGTGTCATGGCAGGTGTCTATATAGTCCCAGCTACTCGGGAGGCTGAAGCAAGAGGAATGCCTGAGCCCAGGAGTTTGAGGCTACTGTGAGCTGTGATTGTGTCACTGCACTCCAGTTTAGATACCAGAACAAAAAAAGCCCATCTCAAAAAAAAAAAACCCAAAAACAAAAGAGAAATAAGAATTCAAGAAAGAGTGACTCTTCAACAAAACCATGAAAAGCCTGAGGATGTTCAATACGGAGAGAGTGGACTAACAAATACTAACCAAGAATTCTATCACCAGAAAATTTATTCTGAGAAATGTAACTGAAGGGTGGCACCTGTGGCTCAAAGGAGTAGGGCACTGGCCCCATATGCTGGAGGGGGTGGGTTCAAACCCAGCCCCAGGAAAAAACTGCAAAAGAAAAAAGAAAAAAAGAAAAGAAAGGAAAAGAAATGTAAGTGAAAAAAAGACATTTTCAGGGACAGTGCCTATGGGCTCAAGGAGTAGGGCATTAGCCCCATATACCGGAGGTGGGGGGGTTCAAACCCGGCCCCAGCCAAAAACTGTAAAAAAAAAAAAAAAGACATTTTCAGGGAAAATAAAGATCACTTATTGCCAGCAGACCCACAATAAAGATGTTCCTCATTTATCATTAAATATATTCCTCAAGCAGATGAGAAGTGAACCCATATGGAAGTACAGAAATTCACTTAAAATGAGGAATAAAAAGAAGATACATCTAAGTAAATAATGGTTATATAAAATAATTTCTTCTAGAGTTTAAATATACCATATACAATTAAAATGCAAGATAGCAATAGCACAAAAACAATGGGAAGATTAACTGGAATTCTATAAGGTTCTTCATCTGTTAGGAATTGATAAGAGCACTAATTTGTTAGATGCTAACAATCCCTAGGGTAGCCACAAAAAGAATAAGATAATGTTTAACCACCCATCAGAAAAGGGGTGTTCAAATAAGGAATACTTGATTAATCTAAAAGAAGGGCAGAGAAGAAAAAGAAACAGAATATGAAGGACAAAGAGAAGACCCAGTAAAAATGGATTAAAAATGGATTAAAATCCTTTGGATTAAAAATCAAAACACAAGAATAAGACAGGGTCATGTCTTAAAAATATAGGTCACTTACAGACTGAAAAGCATGAAAAAAGGCTATTCGAACATTAAAGAAAGCAGGTATAATGGAACAAGTGTCAAATAAAGCAAAAAACACGAGATAATGAAGGGCATGAGTTTCCAGAGATTAATCAAAGAAATTCATAATTGGGCTCGGCGCCTGTGGCTCAACGGGGTAAGGCGCCAGCCGCGTACACCTGAGCTGGCGGGTTCGAATCCAGCCCGGGCCCACCAAACAACAATGATGGCAACCAAAAAATGGCTGGGCATTGTGGCGGGCACCTGTAATCCCAGCTACTGGGAGGCAGAGGCAAGAGACTTGCTTGAGCCCAGGAATTGCAGGTTGCTGTGAGCTGTGATGCCACAGCACTCTACCCAGGGTGACGGCTTGAGGCTCTGTCTCAAAAAAAAAAAAAAAAAAAAAACTCTCCTTCTGGATGGGAGCCTCTGTGAAAAGCTGGCTCTAGTTGGCTATCTTGCCTCCACCTCCTTCAGCTAACATTTCTCATTCACATTACATGTGAGCTTAAAGTCTGCTTGGGGTTCGCTGTGAGTCTTCTTAGAGCCTTTCTGAGTGTTTTCTCATTCAGGAAACCAGAATCACCAAGCAGCTCCTTGTAAGCTGAACCTGTGATAGCATCCTCTATCTGAATAAGATGTGCATTTTATTCTCTCTGATTCTATTGGCTAATGCCAGTCACCTGGACAAACCTCTGAGAAGGGTAAGAAAATGTACTCTGTGTATGGAAATATATGTCAAGGGCATCAATGTTATTTTCTTTTCTTTTATTTTTTTGATACAGAGCCTCAAGCTGTCACCTTGGGTAGAGTGCTGTGGCATCACAGCTCACAGCAACCTCCAACTCTTGGGCTCAAGCAATTCTCCTGCCTCTGCCTCCCAAGTAGCTGGTACTACAGGCACCCACCACAACACCCAGCTGTTTTTTGGTTGCAGCTGTCATTGTTGTTTGGCGGGCCCAGGCTGGATTCGAACCCACCAGCTCAGGTATATGTGGCTGGTGCCTTAGCTGCTTGCACCATAGGTGCCAAGGCAAGGGGAATCAATGTTAATCATCTCACAGAGGAGAGCATAAACATTTGGAAACAATAATATGATCTATCCCCAATCCCTTTATGTTATTAATATTCAGTGAAAGGGTCTCCTGACAGTGTTCTCCAAAATGGGGCATAAGTACCCTAGATGGTATAAGGATCCACTAGGTAACATAAAAGAAAAATGCAAAGAAACAAAATATTACTATTATAAGTTCTATTTATTTAATATTTTTGTTTGAGATGGAGTCTCACTATGTTGCCCTCAGTAGAACGCTGTGGCAACACAGCTCACAGCAACCTCAAACTATTAGACCTAAGTGATTCTCCTGCCTCAGTCTCCCAAGTAGCTAGGATTATAGGCGCCTACCACAATGCCCAGCTATTTTTTGTTCCAGTTGTCATTGTTGGTTAGCTGGCCCAGGCCAACTTCAAACCCATCACCCTTGGTGTGTGTGGCTGGCTCCGTAACCACTGTGCTATGGGAGCCAAGGCTATTTATTTAATATTTTACATAAAATAAGCTTTACAAATATCATACGGGTTCAGTATTGGTTACATGTCATGTATGGGTTAGTACCTATCAGGAGGGAAGAGTGGAATCCCACAGCTCTAAGAAGTTGGTGGTGAAACCTCACTTGTTCGTTACTCTCCACGTGTTCTGTTGTGTTGCAGTTTACCTGGTAACAAAGAAATTGCTTGGCCTTTGTTCACAGTTCCTAGGAGGTAGCTTCTAAATCCTTGGAAGTTTTCACGTAACATGAGTGTCTATTTCAGTAGTGGTGGGTGGCCCTTATACCCTCTGCTAATGTTGCCTCTCACAGTGACCCCCTAGACAGCTTATGCCAACAAGATGATGTAGAGTAGGTGCTGTCTGTGCCAGAAAGATGAACCCGTGATTGGAGTGCAGAGGCTTGAACTGCCAATTATCAGCCCAGGTAGGGGAGGGATCCTGGATTGAGTTCAACTTTGTTGTGACCAATGATTCAATGATCCTGGATTGAGTTCAACTTTGTTGTGACCAATGATTCAATCAGTTATGACTACATAATGAACTTGAATAAAAACTCTGGACACTTAAGCTCTGGTGAGTTCCTTTGGCTAGCAATACCTTGTGTATTGTCACACAATACAGAGCTGGGAAAATGACACATCCTGGGGTCCATGAAAGTTTCACATTTGGGATCCTCCTATCCCACACCCCATGAGTCCCTCTCACCCTTTCATTGGTTCTAACATGTATCTCTTTTCTATTAAAAAGCTACAGTTGGCTGGATGCCCATAGCTAAATGGTTAGGGCACTGGTCACATACACTAGGGCTGGTGGGTTCAAACCTGGCCTGGGCCTGCTAAAAAAAAATGAGAACAGCAATAAAAAAAAATAGCCAGGCATTGTGGTGGGCACTTGTAGTCCCAGCTATTTGGGAAGTTGAGGCAAGAGAATTGCCTAAGCCCAAGAGCTGGAAGTTGCTATGAGCTGTGACACAATAGAACTCTACTGTGGGTGACATAGTAAGACTCTGTTTCAAAAGAAAACAAACAAACAAACTACCGTTGTAAGTATGGCTAGCTGGCTCTATTCTGAGTTCAATGAGTCTTTCTAGCAAATTATAAAATCCAAGAAGGTTGTAAGAACCTTCAAATTTGGAGTCAGTTGATCAGAAGTGAGGGTAGCTCTGAAAACCCCTGGAATTGTGGCTACTATCTAAAGAAAGAACAGTCTTGTGCAGGGCATGGCTTTAACCTGTGGAATTTGGCCTAACTCCAGGTGGTTGGTGTCAGAGTCATTATAATGTCTCAAGATTGCTAATTTATCTTTAAAAAGATATTTGAGCCAGGAATTGTGGTGGGCGCCTGTAGTCTCAGCTACTTGGGAGGCTGAGGCAAGAGAATCTCTTGTGCCCAAGGGTTTGAGGTTGCTATGAGCTATGACAGCTGAAAGGGGGGCACTTGACCGGCATAAACCTCACAGAACACCAAGGCTTGTACGAAAGGTCTTTATTGGCAGGGGAAGCTGCGGAGCAGCATTAAGGAGGAGGGGAGAGAGAGAGAGAGAAACGGGGGAAGAGAGAAGAGAAGGGAGGGAGAGAGAGAGAGAGAGGACACGACACACAGAGGGGGGAGGAGGGGGAGAAGAAGAGAAGAGAAGGAACGAAAGACAAGGGCACCTTATGTAGGTTTGGTTAGGGGAGGTGATGGGATAGTAGAACAGCCAATAAGGTGTTACTGGTCTGGTGCGAAGAGCCGCAGGGGGTGGGCCATAAATTTGAGCTTTTCAGTGGATAATCAGGATAGGGAGATGAAGTTGTGCAATTACCTAACACTGGAGTCCACTCTCCTAAGCATCTTAAGAATGGAAAAACAAACCATGGCCTACTTGTACTTGCTAGTAAACTGGAAGGAACAAATGAGCACACGTGCACAGAGGGAAGTAAGACTACCTGGGACTCCAGTAAGAGGAGGGTAAGGACAACACTTACCTAATGGGTACCATGAACACTTTGGGGGTGATGGTCACACCTATAGCCATGACTCAATCATTACAAAAGCAATCATGGAACCAAAAAATTTGTACCCCCTTAATATTTTGAAAATTAAAAAAAAAAAAAAAGGACTCGCAATGCCCGTGAGGCAATTTACTAAAAGAGGCAGAGGGGAGATTAAGAATCCAGTTCAGCCCACATTGCACAAGGTCTTGTTAACAGCACCAACCTTTCCATTTTATACACAAAAGCCTGATGCTCAAGGAAGTTAAATCATTTGTACAAGGTCACGGAGGCAGGCGTTAGAGGCAGATCTGTCCAACCTTTGGGCCATGGTATCTCCACACCCAAGGTTCTCCATGGGGGGCTGTGTTTGTTCCACCGGCAAGACAGTCCCGCCTTGACCTCATCTGTCCCCACACCCCAGTGAGCTGTTAGGAGTGAGAGGGTGTCCTCAGGCCCCTCATCTGTTTCTCAGTGGCACAGAAGAAATGAGAAAGCAGAGTGCTCTGGACACCTGCTTCCTCCGAGGGTAACAATCCTTCATGGGTCCTGCATTCATCTCCTCCTATTCTTGTCTTTTAATTTCAAAATATGAAGGGGTTACAAATGTTTTTGTTCCACGGGTAGCTTGTATAATGCTTTAGTCAAGGCTGCGAGTGTGCTGAGCACACCAAGGTACATTCATTGTACCAGGTTCACTCTCTATTCTTCCCCCCCTTTTTATTTTTATTAAGTCATAAATACATAAATCATGTATACATTAAGGCATTTATGGGGTACAATGTGCTGATTTTATATACAATTTGGAATGCTTACATCAAACTAGTTAACACAGCCTTCACCTCACTTAACAAAATCATTAAGACATTTATACTCTACACTTAATAGATTTGACATGAACCCTTACAATGGGCACCGTAGGTGTGGCTCCCCCCATTTACCCTCCCTTCAGGGCATGAAAGGGGAGGGGAGTAAGGTATGCTCCCCTTCCATTCCGTTCCTCTTCCCTCCTTCATCCTGGGCTATAGTTGTGTTTTGTCTTTCATATGAAAGTATGGGTGATTATGTATTGGTTTCATAATAGTACTGAGTACATTGGATACTTTTTATTCCATTCTTGAGATACTTTACTAAGAAGAATATGTTCCAGCTCCACCCATGTGAATATAAAAGAGATAAAGTCTCCATCTTTTCTTCTTTAAGGCTGCATAATATTCCATGGTATACATATACCACAATTTATTAATCCATTCATGGGTTGATGGGCACTTGGGCTTCTTATGACATGGCAATTATGAATTGATCTGCAATAAACAGTCTGGTACAAATATCTTTGTTGTAAAGTGATTTTTGGTCTTTTGGATATACACCTAGTAGAGGAATTGCAGGATTGAACAGCAGGTCTACTTTTAGATCCCTAAGTGTTCTCCAAACTTCTTTCCAAAAGGAAAGTATTAGCTTGTATTTCCACCAATGATGCAGAAGTGTTCCCTTTTCTCCACATTCATGCCAACATCTGTGGTTTTGGAATTTTGTGATGTGGGCTTTTCTTACTGGAGTTAGATGATACCTCAAAGTGGTTTTGATTTGCATTTCTCTGATGACTAAAGATGATGAGCATTTTTCATGTGTCTGTAGGCCCTGCGCCTGTCTTCTTCAGAGAAGCTTCTGTTCAAGTCTCTTGCCCACAGTGAAATGGGATCACATGTTCTTTATTAATAAGTTTGAGTTCTCTGTGGATTCTGTTTATCAGACCTTTGTCAAAAGACATAATCTGCAAATACCTTCTCCCATTCTAAGGGCTGTCTGCTTGCTTTACTTACTATGTTCTTGGCTGTGCAGAACCTTTTTAGTTTGATCAGATCCCAATAATGTCTTTTTGGTGTTGCTTCAAGTACCTGGCAGGGATTCCTCATAAAGTATTCTCCCAGGCAAATTTCTTCAAGTGTTTCCCCTGCACTCTCTCCAAGAATCTTTATAGTTTCACATCTTAAGTTTAAATCTTTTATCCAGGCTTGGCACCCGTAGCTCAGTGAGTAAGGCACCAGCCATGTACACAGAGGCTGGTGAGTTCGAGCCCGGCCTGGGCCACCTAAATAACAATGACAACTGCAACCATAAATAGCCAGGCATTGTGGCAGGTGCCTGTAGTCCCAGCTACTTGGGAGGCTGAGGCAAGAGAATCACTTAAGCCCAAGAGTTTGAGATTTCTGTGAGCTGGGACGCCACGGCACTCTATGGAGGGTGACAAAGTGAGACTCTGTCTCAATAAAAAAAAAATAAATAAATACGTCTTTTATTCAGTGAGAGTCAATTTTTGATAACGGTGAAAGGTGTGGGCCCAGTTTCAGTCTTCTACAAGTCACCAGCCAGTTCTCCCATCGCCATTTGTTAAATAGGGAATCTCTCCCCAATTTATGTTTTTGATAGGCTTGTCAGAGATCAAATGACAAGAAGTGTCTGGTTCATCTCTTGGTTCTCTATTCTGTTCCGTACATCACTCCCTGTTCTTAATGCCACAAAAAAGAGGCACCTGGTCCTGCAGACGCCGCCGCTGCCCTCGCATCCTTCTTGTCTCCCGCGCGTCCTCTCCCCTTGTCTCTCCCACCTCTTCTTCCCCCTGAGCCTTCTCCTCCGACTCCCGCATCTCAGCGAGCCTCCCGTGGTGACGGGGATGAGCCAGGGCACGCTGCAGTGTTTCTGACTTCCCATCCCCCCTTCCTGCCTGTTCCTTCTTTGTTCTTCCCAATTCTCTTGTGTCTTTTTGCCTCTTTTCTTTAATTTATCTGTTCTTATTCTTTCCCCACATTCTTATGCCAATGATGTCCCTGCTGTGCAGACTTTGGGGCTCCCTCCCACCCTCCTCCACCCACACTGCTGCCCCCAAGCCAAACCCACTGAAACCCACATGGCCACCAGAAGCAGGGGCTGGACACACCCTGGGCTCTCTGTCTGCGCTACCCCCCAGCTGGGGGTGTTGTCCCCACGCGGAAGCTGGTGCCCACGGTGCTCTGCAGGGGGTAAATGACAGGAACAAAAGGAAAATTGAAAAGGAAAGCGTGAATATTTATATGTCCAAATATAATTCAGAAACAAAATGTGTATTTTAAAAACCAACTTTAAAAATTAAGGAAAGTGGTGAACATCATGAGACTTGTGTTTCCACATGTTCATGCCTTCAGTAAATAAACTGAAAATGTTAAAATTACATTGGCACGATGGGACCTATATTTTTCCTTGATAATTGTGGGCTTTTTTATGCTTTCCTGCCAAAAATAAAACTTAGTAATTCTAATCGTCTCTGAGCTTCCTTTCTGAGCAGGCTGGATTCCTTATAAATCATATCTACAGTCCCATGGCTCTCGTATGATCAATGTCCAAGTAGAAAGGAAGTTTGTGTGCAGAGCAGCCGCGGGTGGGGGTGGGGATGTCACTCCTCACCTGACTTCCCAGAAGAAAGCGCTGGCTCAGAGCACTGCAAAAGACCTACCCATTTTAACTAGAGTTGCCATGTGAAACATCTGGATTTTCCAAGTAAGTGAATTATTTGGTCACCCCTCACCACACCAAAGTTTCACACACACACACCCCAAAATGGCTAACCTTAAAGAGTATTCAGTTTATCGTGTGTTCATCAGGATGCAACTGCCATAGACTGGAAAGTTCCTCTGAAAGAAGAATACCTGTGAGCAACACGAGAATTAAGAAACCCAGGGCGGCGCCTGTGGCTCAGTGAGTAGGGCGCCGGCCCCATATACCAAAGGTGGTGGGTTCAGGCCCGGCCCCATTCGAACTGCAAAAAATGAAAATAGCCAGGCGTTGTGGCGGGCACCTGTAGTCCCAGCTCCTCGGGAGGCTGAGGCAAAAGAATCGCCTAAGCCCAGGAGTTGGAGGTTGCTGTGAGCTGTGTGACGCCACTGAGGGTGATAAAGTGAGACTCTGTCTCTAAAAAAAAAAAAAAAAGAATTAAGAAACCCAAACCATCAACTCATATGAAAGAAAAAGAAAAAAAATTGTCGGCTTCTTGGAAAAAACCCACAGGCAAAGTCAGCCTTGTAATTGAAAGGACATTCTTCAACATTCCTAGGCCCCAAATTATCAATCGCATCACATTCATTTCATCATTATTTAGCCTGGAGTCCTCAAAGCCTCTCTCAATAAGCACATTCCTTAATTCCTCGGTTTCTAAACTTTTTTTATGTTATAAAATCCTTTGAGATTCTGACTTAAAACTTGTCCTAAAATATGCCCACCTACCAGAAATTCGTCAAAGTTTTCATAATTTTTTAAGGTGTTAAGCTAAGATCTTAATTATCATTCAGCAACTTAGCAGAACCCCAGCAGCAAGGGCATGGAAAGGGTCCAGTGGATACCGGCCACCAAACCAGGTTGCAAGAACCTATCCTGAAAGCTCTGAAAATTGTGGTTTGGAAGGTGAAGGTGAGTTGAAAGCTGTCTTAGAAAGGAACTTAAACTGCTTTGAAGTGAGTGGAGATAAACTCCCCGAAAATCCTTTAGAACAAAATTCTGCCATCTTGTTATGATTTCTTAAATTATACATTCTCAGACAGTGAATTTCCAAGCTGTGGCCAGAGCTATTTAAAAACACTTCAGAGCATGGAGCATAATTTCATACTACATTATGAGGAATTCTTATGAAATTATATGATTCATCTTTCCGAACCCCAAGCCATTTTAAAACAGGAAAAGTGCTCTGAAATTTATCAGTGAACCCTGATTATTTTGGCTTTCTTGTAACAAAGCCTTCAAAAATTAAGAATATGCTTTAAGACTACATTAATTGGCCAAAATCATCTCCAATTTAAACAAGAAGAGTTTTGTCATTAAATGGCTGACTTGGCTGAGCTCAACATTCTTTTTGTCATTTTCTTTTTCAGCCACTGTTTTTCTGCCTTAAAGATATTACGTCTCCTAAATTTTTCTTCGGTTTTTCTTTCCAGTGAATTCACTTAGCAACATTAAGTTGCAAAGGTATTACTTGAAACTAAACTTCTTTACTGGCCAACAGGCTACTGGAAAGCTGCTCAAGTTTTAGACTCCAGCTCTATTTCAGGGCAAAACTATTCCTCCTCCTGCTCTGAGGTAAGATCAGGACACAGGAGAATTTAAAAGCCCTTCTTAAGGGACTTAGCTCTGTTTTCATGGCAAAGGAGTCAGAATGTAAGGAGAAAGGAACTGATGGCTGGGGTTGGACCGCCTGATACGTGTAAGACAAGGCCAGAGGCGTGTCACACATAATTCAGCAACATTCCAGTGGAACTGGGCGCCCCCAGGGTCACCGTCCGGTCTGGCTGGGTTCCGCTGCTTGGGAGGCGTGGCCCACTTTGCTAGTGGCCACGTGGTGGTTGGAGCAGAGCGCTATGGTGGTTGGAGCAGAGCGCTCTGCTGTCACTCCAGGCACCTCCTTTGTGTCACACTCTGGCAGATGAGTCCCTAAACAGCATGTCACTAAGCCCCAGTTTGTCTCAAAGCTTAGTGGCACAGCTACAGCTCTTTCTCTCCGCACTGAGCCCAGACACGCTTCCAGGGGCTAAGTTGGGATGCAAGTCTCATAGCAGACTCAGACTCCTGTTCCCTCTGGCAAGTAAAGCTTGGCTATAAAAATTCTTCCTTTCAAGGAGTGTTTCTCACCCCATCTCCCCAAGCCCCCTGCAAATAGACAGTCATCAGGTCAACCCATTGCTGTGCACACGCCGAGCCCTGGCTGAAGTCCTTGCTACACTGGGTGGCCACTCAAAGTCTAGAAAAGGCTCCTACCAACCCCTTGAGGTGTTGAAATAAAATCATCTTCACTGAGCAACTAACATGTCCCACATCATAAAAAACAAAGAGAATTTGATTCAGGAAACAGAAGGCCACCCAGGCCAAACAAATATGGAAAGGCGAGGGTAAGAGAGAAGAAAACACGAGCAGGCAGTGGGAGGCGGTGGCTCCCCGTGATGTGATTGGCAAGGGTCACGAGCGGCTTTTCCCTCCTCACAATGGTACGGGGACCACACCCTCTAGGACCGGGCCCAGGCAGCTCCGCTCCAAAGCCTGAGAGCTACTTGCAGGAAGCCCACCGAGTGTGTGAGACCTGCCTGCGACTGTGGTCCGGGCAAGCCCGGAGTGGAGCGACAGCAGGGTGAAGGGGTCCAGGACACTATTAGCTGCCTGGACTCAAAGTCTCGGCCCCTCGATTCTGCTGATCATAACAGGCTGCTGTGCGGCGCTGGGGACTTCTGCAGCCTGCCAGCATTTGGATGTTTCTGTGGGTTTAATTATTCTCCGGTAATAACTTCTCCCCGTTTCTATAAGGTGCAGATGATCAACTGTACCATCCCGGAGTGCTGCGTATGGTTCAGGAGAGAGGACAGCTTTTTCCAAGCACCGCTTATGAATGTCACGTCCACATTCCAGTGTACTCACCGTAAAGCCTTAATACCAATAATAGCAATCTTTCCATTACAGACACTTAAATAAATGCTTTCCATGTGAAGCAGGAGCAATTATTAGCAAAATTTGGGTGAAGCAGAATGCCGGTGACAGCTTCCACAGCTGCGCTCGGGGCTGGCTTGGCAACAGAACACGGCAAGCCCCCCAGCCAGCCGCGAGGCAGCCTGCTGAATTCCACTCGACTCTTCGGTTACAGATTGTTAAAAGCTGAATGGTGCAATTGGCACGATAATGGCCATGCACATTCTTTCTGGCCAGCAGCATCCCCACGGCTCGATCATCAGAGGCCTCTTTCGATCAGAGGACAATTCAGGTCTAATTCAGACAGACAGTGTGTGGAAAGCGGCCACGCCCGGTCCGCACATGTGCTGCCCCCAGCAATCGCTCAGTACTTGCCACGGACAGCCACCCCTGGCTGCTGATGGGACAAAGGCGGCACAGGGTGGCGTCAGGGCCTGAGCGTCACCTCGTTCTGGTCCATGAGAGGACTCAAGAAGCAGGGCCGGTGCCGGCAGCACACAAGGATTTTGGAAGATGTAAGCAGAGGCCGTGGGCTGAGCAGGGCTCTGCTGCTTCCCTAGCCACACGGTGGGTTTGGACAGTGCGTCCCCATGGATTCCTAGGCGAAGTCAGCAAAGCATGCCTCATCTATGAGGACGCCGAGTATTCTCAGGAACACGCTGCGTGCCTTCTCCCTTTCAGACTGCCTGAGTTAGGGGTCCCCGGAGAAACGGAACTAATCATATCTAATCACATTCATATATGTGTGCAGAGGGACAGACACACAGATATTTAGTTTAAGGAATTCCCTCACGCATCCGTGGGGGCTGGCCAGTCCAGAGTCTTAGAGCAGACTGGCTGGCCAGCAGCCCAGGGAGGGCGGATACTGCGATCTTGAGTCTGAAACCTCAGGGCAGGCCAGCCGCGGAGGCTCAGGCTGGGTTTCTGCTTCACGGTCCTGAGACAGAATTGCTTCTTCTTTGGGAAACCTCAGTCTTGGCTCTTAGGCCCTCCACTGATGTCTAGCCCACCTGCCTACTCTCTGGAGGGAAATCTGCTTTGCTCAAAGTCTACTGATTGTCAACGTGTTAGTGAGAATCGCATCTAAAAATCCTCTCCACAGCACATCTAGGCTGGGGTTTGACCAAGCAACTGGCCAAGTTAACACATAGAATTAACCACCACATTACCTTTTCCCCAAACACAGGGTGGCCGTCAACTTTGTGCGCAATTTAAAACCGAGTGCATTGCCCACGAACTTCATGGCCACCCTGTATAACCTCTGAAGATGGGAGAGGTGTGTTATGAGAGTTCTCAGCAGTCTGCATCCTGGCTGAGGACGGCTGATACCCCGCCTCACACTCAGACACGCTGTCCCTCAGGTCATGAAGACTGCAGGTGCCCTTCGGGCTGTACCTGGCAGGACACAGGTGCACAGGAGCTGCCCGGCTTCCACCTCCCCTCACCCTCCGTCACGGGTCACTGGAGGGTGAGGCATTGACACGTGTGCTCGTCCACCGTCACTTGGCTTCACCACTGGCCTCAAAGCCACATTGGGCTGCCACTTGTGTTGTTCCTGGAGATCCCCTGCAGGACAGGAGCAGGGCTGCCCCTCAATGAGGCTGCCCTTTACGGGGCTCCCCTGAGAAGAGAGGGCTGTAGAAGGAGAAGCTTCCGCACCTCTTCCCTGAGCCTCACCCAACACACCAGAGTGTGGACCAGCAGAGCACTGCGCCTGGAACCAGAGGGACACCGAGCACAGGCGACCTGCGGCCACAGAAACCACCTGAGGGTTCTCGAGAGTCTCCTGAGGAGGCAGCCCAATTCCAGCCTCAATTCCCTGTCCCTAACCTCATCTTTCTCTTACTCCTTGGAGGGAAAGTTGCCTTTCCACCCTTCCCAGAGTGAATCTCGGCTCTCTCTCTGGGGACAGCCCACTTCCCTACCAAGGAGATCCGTGGGGCTCCGCCTCCAGCCACACCTTCCCAGGCACTTCATTAAGTGGGTCATTCATTAAGAATGCGACCAATACTCCGCATTAAGAATGTGAGCAAATATGGGGGAAAGGGGGCAAGGGAGGGGAGGGGGAAGGATGGGTGGAGGGAGGATAATGGGTGGGGCCACACCTACGGTGCATCTTGGAAGGGCACAGGCGAGGGCGGCGCCTGTGGCTCAGCGAGTAGGGCACCGGCCCCATATACCGAGGGTGGCGGGTTCAAACCCGGCCCCGGCCGAACTGCATCAAAAATTAGCCGGGTGCTGTGGCGGGCGCCTGTAGTCCCAGCTACTTGGGAGACTGAGGCAAGAGAATCGCTTAAGCCTAAGAGCTGGCGGTTGCTGTGAGCTGTGACTTCACAGCACTCTACGGAGGGCGATAGAGTGAGACTCTGTCTCTACAAAAAAAAAAAAAAAAAGAAGAAGGGTAATGGCAAAACTTACTAAATGCAGAATATAAATGTCTGAACACAATAAGTAAGAAAATGAAATGCCATGAAGGCTGTGTTAACCAGTTTGATGAAAATATTTCAGATTGTATATGAAACCAGCACATTGTACCCCATGATTGCGTTCATGTACACAGCTATCATTTAATAAAAAAAAAAAAAAAAGAATGTGACCAATACTCCAGGCCAGGCCAGGCCAGGCGTGCTCAGTGATCAGGCTGGGCTCTGGTGTGTGCAACACGCTCTCCTGGAGAGCTCTCTGCACAGTGAGAGCTGGAGATAACACGCCTCCCAGATTCTTCCTTTAGTCCTCGAGGGTACTACAGGTAATTTCTGAGGAAAACATGCACACGTGGGACGCACACATCCCAAGAGCAAAAATAATTCTCAGAAACAGTACAGTCCAAATCCATATTAACGAAGAAAAAGATTTTCTCCAAACAAACAAAGCTGCCCACCTTTATCTTTTCCACAACAGAAAGACCATTTTTCGGTTTTGTGCGCACAGTGATTGTGGCTTCTGTTTCATTTCTGCGGGACTCCTGGGAGCCTGACGAGGCCGGGCCATGGCACACATCTGGGGCCTCTCCTGATGGCAGAGTCCTTTCTCTGGGTCATTTCCTAAGCCTGTCCTTCCCAACTTCAACAATGGTACTTGATAAACTCATGTTAAGATAAATTCATACAGCACAGCAGGATAAAGGGATTGAGCGATTTATGGCAAGAGGCTGTCCCAAGCCCCATCTGGCCTCCCAAAGAGTGGAAAGAAAGCACTGTGTTGGCACGGATATAACCCATTCACAGCACTCCGGGGAGCCACAGCACCTGCGGGGAAGGTTTGCCTGGCTGCACAAAGACTCTGTGTGCGCGTGAGCGTGCGTGACGTGTGCACAAATGCATATCTCTCCTCCAGCCAGATCAAACTGTTAGGCAGGCAGAACTTTCCCCTCCCAATATCATTGCCAGGTGGTAAGACAATGTAAAGGTAGATTTTCTTACCATCAGCAGTAAAGTCCCACAGCCTGGGAGGGGAAGACAGGCTGTGTTTTATTAGACACATCTATAATAACTGACCTTCAAAATTCAAAGAGAAGCTCTCTCTGACCTCAGTTATAACTATTGCCAAGTTGAGAAGCTGTGGTCTGAAAAAGCTGACAGGCGAGGTTGACCACTCCTTTATTTATAGAGAAGAAAATACAGTATACCTTAGCAAAATCTCTACTTTTTACATCTAGAACGGTAAAGAACCAGGGTAGAATTTTAGTTACAACCTCTTAATAAGCATGAAAATGTTTATTAGTAAAGAGTATTTGCACACAAATCCTGGTTTGTTGCTGTCACTAAAGTACAAAGATAGTATCTTTGTTTTCATTGTGGGTTTTGTCATTAGTTTTCATTGTTTGCTGTTTCATTAGTTTTTGAAACGGAGTCTTACTCCGTCACCCAGGCTGGAGTGCAGTGACATGATCATAGCTCACCGTGACCTCAAATTCCTGGGCTCAGGTGATCCTCCCACCTTAGTCCTGAGTAGGTAGGATTACAGGCACAAGCCACCATCCTGACTAATTTTTTTATTTTTTATAGAGATAGGGTCTCACTATATTGCCCAGGTTGGGCTTCAACTCCTGGACTCCAATGATCCTCTCGCCCTGGCCTTCCTGAGTGCTGGGACTGAGGCGTGAACCACTGTGCCTGGCTCTCATATATTTCCTGTTCTCCACTGGACCTCCGTTCCTAGCAGAATGCTGGCACATAGTAAACGCTCAATGAATATTTATTAAATGAATGGGCTCCACATATTGAAGGAGTGCACGTAACTTTCAGTATATTCATCCAAAATTTAGGAAAATGAAATTCTCTCTACTCATCAATTCTAGTTTCAGGAGATTATCTAGCAGGAGGCAGCTTTCTTGAAATAAGATTCCAGACACAAATTCATCTGTCAACTAATGATAGGGATATGAAGAAATAAGAAGGCTCTAAAAATGGTGCTAATTCCCACTCCCTGACTGTGTGTAGAAGTGGCTGAACTGCCACTATCTGCTTACACAGCAGGACGAGAGTACTTCAGCTCCTTCTGTTCTCAACCTTCAGAATCTGACGGAAGCAGATACCCCACCACGAAGCAAACAGGCCTTGGTGCTGTTTAGACTACAGTACATCCTGCTCGTGAAATTCTCCTCCCGGCTTTCAAAACGTTGCCATACGTAGTCACTATTTTCTTGACGCAAGTCAATAGCTCACACAATGCAAACGGTTGAGTTAGAAAGAACGTAGCACAATTTAAAACCCAATCATTTAAATAATCATTCTTTTTATTCTTAATAATTAGAAGGAAATCAAGAATTGGGGTTGAGGCTTATATCTTTAACATCTATGACGATAGAAGCCCTCTAAGCAAATCTCTAGGATAAATAAGCACATATATTAAGATTTCAGCAGACCGCGTTAATCCTACTTATGAGAACTAACCTTTTAAAATACTTTTATCGTGGTCATTTGCACATAAAAGAGCTTAGGCTTCCAAAAAGCGAGTCGCATATTTATTAAAGCACCTCTAACCAAATTCTTCTATCACTGCTTCGACTCATTCTTTAAATGTGGTCTCCTTTAATGATGTGCAAAAAAGTGCTAACTCTGAATTATTTTCAAAATTTTCTGTGATATTTTACTAAGTAGTTTAACTTAGTCTAAGTTGATGAGGTTTTTAATCTATGGAAATATTGAAGAATATGAACTTGCGAATGCAAACAATACTTCATAACTAAAAAATAGGAGATATTGAAAACGCAGAATGCGTCTTCTACCTTCTACAACCCTTTACAAGCACCTAGTTTTGTCCTTCCTACCTGAATGTGACCCACATTTCGTGGTAGGATAGTTAACACAATAGAGAGTGGGCAAAATAAAGGGGATTTTTTTTTCTTAGTCTCTGTATTTTGAAATTTTTCTCGTTTATCAGCTGTTTGCTTTGTGGGATTTAGACCTTAAATCACAAATTTATAGAAAAGAAAACATGAACCAGACTATGTCTCTGTGAGCAGAGACAGATGGGTTTCTATCTTGGTCTTATCTTCCCTAGAAAATATTTCCTATACTGTCATATAACATTTATTTCACATTTACTTATTATGCCTCTTCCCTGTATAAACTCATATTCCTGCTATGCTTCCAAAAACATTTTCCTTATTTGTGACTTAAGTTGGGGACATTTGATTAGCCGTCATCTCCAGAGTTACTCCTTTCTCAATTTACACTTTCACTGCATCAATCACCTCCTACCTACCAAGCACTGAGGGTAAGGCAGCCCCCAACCTAAGGAAGTTAGAGTCTAGTGAAGGAAGCAAACTGGTAACAAGTCAAGTTTACGTGACTTTATCAGGGATACGACAGGCGTGTGCAAAGGAGGGCCAGCCAGCTCTCGTGGGGTGCAAGAGAAGGCCATCAGGAGTAATCAACAGCTCATCTGGTTCTCCAAAAGATGAGGAGGTATTTTCCAAAGGGGATAGGAGAGAAAGGAATGGCCTCGCAGGAGCATGGTGAGAGGGAAACATTAGGAAGCAAACTCACCAGGGAGGGACAGGTGCTGGAAAAACACATTCAACACAGATTATGAAAGGTCTTTGATACCCAGGATAATTCCGATCCTTGACATTCCAGCCAGTAGCTTTTAACAGAGAAAAAAATTGTAAGTGAAAGAAACTCAATGAAAATGATGACCCCACTCTCTACCAAAAGTACATTTTCTATGGAAACACAGTAGGGGCTTGATATAATTCAAGTTGTTTGAAAGCTGTTATGACAGCTCCTATCATACAGTATTATATATGCTCATTAAATGGCAATTGTTATTACTATTAACCCTAGATGAGTCAACATTTCTTAGTCAAAAGCCTGTCCCTCCTTCCCCCAGTACTTCATGTCTCCTGTGCCTGCCATCTGTCCCCAATTTCCCACAGGGTCCCAGAGATGTCTGTGCTTCAGTCACTCACAGGGACACTGAGTCTCACATTGCAGAACTCAGTCAGAAGGTCTAGGTAGGACCATGTTTTCTCTGAACAAGAAATGGTTTCCTGATGGTCTCAAACAGGAGCAAGCAGCAAAATAAAGGTATGCAGGGTGGGGTGGGTTACTTGGCAAAAGGCAGCCTGACCCACCTCAGACCTGATTCCCAATTGGGGGTGCTCCTGCAGGGAGCTCCACTGAGAAGATGGGGCTCTTTCTTTGCACAAATGGCCACCAGAAGTGCACATGGCTGTGTCCTTCTGTACCAGGCGCTGACACTTGGTCCTTGCTCACACGTTCTTCCTGGGGATCTGCTCTGCTTTGCAGGCACAGGCACCCTGGCTCCTGACCAAAGTCAGCCCTGAGCATTGTGTTCTGCGCGCTATTCATTGACTCAAGGGCAAGGCTAACTAGAAAGGCAAATCGTTTGACTCCACCCAGAGACACAGTCTGGATTATGACGCAGACAGTTCTCGAAATAACTCTCTCCTAGGTTGCTTGCTAGAGAATTTTGGAAGGATGGGTTGCTTCTGAGAAGAGAAGAGTCAAACAAAAATAGCCTGTGTGTGACGCCTTGCCTTCTTGTCAGTGGGAGAGGCCACATCCAAAATTGGATGAGGGATCAATAAACAAGAATGCCTTGCTGGAGGAAACAGAACGTAGAACTCATTTTTCTCCAATAGGAAGGAGCTAGTCAAATCAGCATCCACTTGGAAACTGATTCTGCAATCTCAGAGAATCACCATTGAAACGATTTTATATATATATACATATTTTTTTATTTTTTTATTTTATTTTTTATTTTTATTTTTTGCAGTTTTTGGCTGGTGCCGAGTTTGAACCCATCATCTCCAGTATATGGGGCTGGTGCCCTACTCCTTTGAGCCACAGGCACCACCCTGTTTTGTTTTGTTTTGTTTTTGAAATGATTTTTGATGCTTATATTTCTCATGGAATCATTTCTAGAAATGGAAAATGGATCCCCTCTTATACTTGCCCAAGAGAACAAAGTGACTATGAATGCTTGTGTATTTAGTAAGCGTTTGATTTGTACTGAGGTTCTTTCCTCTTGTAACCCTGAGTTGAGTCCCATTTCTGGAAGGTTCTCATTCACTGACAGAGATGGGGCTGAGTGATGGCACAGTGGGAAGGGAGGGAGGTTCCACAGACGTTTCCAGACATGGTCCATTTCATTGTGACAAAAGTGCTTTGATTTCTACCCTCTCTTCTAGTACATTAAAGAAAAACAGTGCTTTTTAACAGATTTTCAACAAGGCTGTGACAGAATCTTAATTTTTTCATTTTAAGATCCAAATATGAAATTGTGTCTCAATACAAAACCCGTCTCTATTTTCTTCTCTTAATCTTTAAAAATTGTCCTCACATTTGAAATAAAAACATTTATCCTCATTACCTGTGTGATGCACCTTTGATTTATAGATGTCAGATTTTTTTTGTCTCTGTTATCTGAAAATTTAGATGCCAGAAATGAGTCTTTAGTTTTTGTTTTCATTTTTAAAGCACAGTTTCTGCAAATAACTCCGCCCTACCTTAGAGGCATGGAATTTAGTTCAGCTCAAGGCCATTTTCCCAGACCAAACCTCCTCAAGGGATTTAGCTAGAGCTGTCTGTGTCCTTTAAAATGCTTTAGAGCAGGGGTCCTCAAACTTTTTAACCAGGGGGCCAGTTTACTGTCCCTCAGACCCTTGGCGGGCCGACTACAGTTTTTAAAAAAACTATGAACAAATTCCTATGCACACTGCACATATCTTATTTTGAATTAAAAAAGCAAAATGGGAACAAATACAATATTTAAAATGAAGGACAAATAAAGTTAAATCAACAAAATTACCAGTATTTCAATGGGAACTATGGGCCTGCTTTTGGCTGAGATGGTCAATGTCCAGTTCCATATTTGTCACTGCTAGTCGTAACAAGTGAGGCAAGTGTGCATCAATTACTCTAGATTTGGTTGGAGATTTCAGATGTTTCATTCTGGAAAAAGTCTGTTCACAGACGTAAGTGCTACCAAAGATGGTTGCCATTTTGAGTGTATGGTTCCTGAGATTAGGATATGTCTCAGAGGGGAGAGATGCATAGAAATTAGGAAGGCTGCTTGACTTGAATGCGTCTTTCAGAGAGTCACAATTCTGCAGTTCAGCCAGTTCCATTTGTATCCTTATTTTCTTTTTTTTTTTTAATTTCAAGATACTTTATTCTTAAAACAGGTCACAACACTAAGCTATTGGCCCATTCTGCCACTGTACAAGCTACAAATGCTTGCTGAGCAGCAAAGGGGTGCTCTTTCATAGCATGTCTGACAAGTGAATAAAAATCTATATAAAACAAATATTCAGGCTCGGCGCCTGTGGCTCAACGGGCTAAGGCGCCAGCCATGTACACCTGAGCTGGCGGGTTCGAATCCAGCCCGGGCCTGCCAAACAACAATGACGGCTGCAACCAAAAATAAATGGCCCCCATTGTGGCGGGCGCCTGTGGTCCCAGCTACTTGGGAGGCAGAGGCAGGAGACTTGCTTGAGCCCAGGAATTGGAGGTTGCTGTGAGCTGTGATGTCACAGAACTTTATCCAGGGAGAGCCTCAAAAAAAAAAAAAAAAAAAAAAAACAAGGGGCTGGGCCTTCAAGTTGGGGAAGCTGATGGGCAAAGTCTGAAAGAGGAGAGGTCCTGCTGAGTTCAGGGTAAGAGCAAATCATGAAGCTCTTCCAGTTCTTCCTAACATCAGGCCAGCCACCTGATGGGGTACAGAAATGAGTAGGACGCACAGCTCTGGTCAAGGGCTAGTGGAGTATTTGTTGCATGGACGGATGGGCTGGGCAATGAAAGGTACACTTATTTGGGGTGGCGTATGGAACAGTGGAAATTAGGAATAGTTAGAAACGATCATTCCATTCCAAGTAGTGTAGTGACTGGGTAGGTGTAACCTACGAGCTCAGAGTCTAATTTGCAGATGGAGAAATTGAGGCCAGAGACAGGAGAACAGGCCACGGCACGATCAGGTGTCAGCCAGCCTCTGCAGGGAGGCTGGCTAAGTGGTGGTTAGCGCCCAGGCAGTTCTCCCGGTACAGATCGTGGAGAGAGGGGAGCGCGTGGCCTCACAGTACGTACGGCTCTTGGTGCAGAGGAGTGTGCTGCCGCGGTTAGAAAACCTGGTTGGAAATGCAGCCGCGAGGGGGTGTGGCTTCATGCTGCGTCACGAGGAGGCAGAGTTAATTTGTCCCGATCCGAGAGGTCTTTTCCCAAAGGAGCGGAGGGGGCGTGGCCTTTCTCTGAGCGCGGCGGCATTGGGCTTGCGCGCGCCAGAGTCGGAGGTCACGGCGACGTAGGCTGTGGCGGGAAACGCTGTTTGAAGCGGGTGAGTAGAGGAAGAAGGGGCTTTGGCGTTCAGCCTGGCAGGGAAGGAGATTTGATACGACCGCGAAGGCCCGAAAGAGGTTAAGAGGGGTCGCGTGGGACGTGGTGGCAAGCGGAGTCCCCTTGGCCCAGGGACGTACAGAAGAGGTGCAGGGACCAGGAATCTCCGGGGCTAGTGTTCTGGGGGGGGCGGGGGAGTCCTTGGTGTGCTGGAGGCGCTTAGGCTGGGCGCCAGGCCTGGTAGGGGGGAAGACGGGGGAGCTGGGAGAGGTGGGTGGGGCGGGCCGGGGCCTAGGTGGCTTTGCGGGACCGAAGAGTGCACGTGCAGACTTAGGGTCATTTATTCGTTGGATATTTATTGAATAGCCTGTGACAGGCACGGCTGTAGAAGCAGAACTACAGCAGGGACAAGTCAGAGAGAAGGTCCCTGCCTTGTGAAGACAGGAAGTAGATAAGTAATAAGTAACCGTAAAACTAAAACAACGCTTTCAGGCTGATAACGTTGTCTTAAATGAAACAAGCGAGTAACGTGATCATGACCAAGAGGCAGCCTGCTTCTTTAGCTGGAGTGATCAGGAATCGGTCTCTGGGGAAGTGACACAGCCCTGTAAGGAAAGATGGGGCGATGAGTTGGGAAGGACCTTGGTATATTTGTAGCTGGAGCCGAGGGAACAAGAGTGCAGTGCAGATGCATTTAGATCATTGTGTGGGATCAGATCCCATAGGGCTTTGTAAACCTTGGTATGAGATTTGACTTTTATTCTAGGTTCAGTGGAGAACTCTAGGAGGGTTTGACCCTGGGAGATTGGATTGCAACAGGAGTATGAGTGGAAGGAGGTAGACCAGTTAGTGGGTGAGAGCTGGTAGTGAGTGGCTATGCTGTGCTGTGCAGGTGGAGAGAATCCATCAGGCTCTGGCTATGGAGCCAGCAGAACTGTGTGACAGACTGGGGCCAGGTGTGAGGGGAAGAGGAGCCCAGGATGACTCCTGAGTTTGTGGTTTGAGCAATCGGCCAGATGGGGAAAAGTGAGGGAGAAGCAGATTTGGGGGTGGCATTCTGAAGGCAGAACTTAGATGGGGGAATGAATGGGCAGGGTTTAGAGAGGAGCACAGGAGGAGGCAGGGTGATTTCAGTGCCTCAGCCTCAGTCCTCCCTACTCAAGGGAACTGTTGTCCTTGTCTCTTCTCCTTCTTGCACTTTCCCTCTTCCTGAAATGCTTTTAAGTTCTTCAGGAGGATATGGAAGGGCAGCGCCCATAGCTCAGTGGGTAGGGCGCAGGCCACATACCCCAAGGCTGGCGGGTTTGAACCCGGCCCTGGCCAGCTAAAATCAACAATGACAACTGCAACTGTGGCAGGTGCCTGTAGTTCCAGCTAGTTGGGAGACTGAGGCAAGAGAATCACATAAGCTCAAGAGTTTGAGGTTGCTGAGAGCTGTGACACCACGGCACACTACCAAGGGTGACATAGTGCGACTCTGTCTCACAAAAAAAAGAAAAAGAAAAGAAGGTATGGAAGGCCACAACCAAACAGTGGAAAAATACTGAGGCATAAAAAAGCATGAAGCATAGACACATGTTATAGCACAGTGAACCTTGAACACATTAAGTGAAAGAAGCCAGACACAAAATCTTACTTATTCTGAGATCCCATTTATAGGAAATGCCCAGAATAGGCATATCCATGGAGACAATAAAATGAGTGGTCATCAGAGGTGAGGGCCAGATGGGCTGAATGGGGGGAGTGACTGCTAAAGGATGCAAGGAAAGAGTTCTGAAATTACTCGTGGTGATAGTTGGGTAACTCTGAATGTACTAAAAATCATTAAACTATACATATGTACCTTAAATGGGTGAATTGTGTAGTATATGAATTATATCTTCACAAACCTATTGTCAGATGAAGTCTTCCCACCCTGTCTCTCAGGGAACTAGTGTCACCAGTTTCTTACCTCTCCTAGAATGATGCATTAAAAGGAAAAATATTTATACATATTCTCCCACCCATGTGGTAAACATGTGTTTTGGTTTTTTTTGAGACGGAGTCTCACTTTATTGCCCTCAGTAGAGTACTGTGGCAGCACAGCTCACAGCAACCTCCAACTCCTGGACTTAGGCGATGCTCTTGCCTCAGCCTCCCAAGTAGCTGGGACTACAGGCGCCCGCCACAATACCCAGCTATTTTTTGTTGCAGTTTGGCTAGGGCCGGGCCGCCACCCTCAGTATATGGGGCTGGTGCCCTACCCATTGAGCCTCAGGCACCACCAAAATGTTACTATTTTTATTTTATGTATTTTTACCCCAACATATTATGTTGCAACATTTCAAACCTGCAGAGAAGTTGCAAGTACAGTGAACAAACATATATCTTTGCCTAGAGGCTCTGGTCATCAACATGACACCTCATTTGCTTTATCTAAACACACACATGCAGCATTTTTTCCTTTTTTTGGCTGAACTCTTTGAAAGTTGAAAGTGTGTTTGTCATAATATTTCATCTCCAAAAGCTCCAGCAAGTATCTTTTAGGTACTGGAGTTCCTACATACATACATACTTACCATAATCAAGCAATTGAATGAGATACTACTATTACTACGTAGACAGTCCTTATTTAGATCTGCCCAGTAGTCCCCGTAATATCCTTTAGACCCCATTTCAGTTTTTTTGTTTGTTTGTTTTTCAAATTAATATGAAAGTACAAATGTTTAGAGTACTTTCTTTTTTTTGAGACAGAGTCTCAACGTTTGTTGCCCAGGCTAAGGTGCTATGGTGTCATAGCTGAGACTACAGGCGCCTGCCACAACACCTGGCTATTTTTTTGTTGCAGTTTGGCTGGAGCCGAGTTTGAACCCACCACCCTCGGTATATGGGGCAAGTGCCCTACTCACTGAGCCACAGGGACCGCCCTAGTTTTCAGTTTTTTAATTTAAGTTTCAGTCTAGGCTCATACACATTTAGTTATCATGACTTTTTTTTTGTTTTTTTTTTGCAGTTTTAGGTGGGGCCTGGCATATGGGGCCAGCGCCCTACTCGCGCCGCCCCGTGACTTTTTTTCTTTTTGAGACAGTCTCACTTTCTTGACCTCAGTAGAGTGCCATGTTGTTGTAGCTCACAGCAACCTAAAACTCTTGTGCTCAAGAGAGCCTCTTGCAGCTTGGCGCCCATAGCTCAGTGGATAGGGTGCTGGCCACATATACTGGGGCTGGTGGCCTGGGCTTGCTAAACAATGACAACTACAACAAAAAAATAGTCGGGCATTGTGGCGATGCCTGTAGTCCCATCTATTTGGGAGGCTTAAGGCAAGAGAATCGTTTGGGGTTATTATGATCTATGACGCCATGGCACTCTACTCACAGTGACATAGTGAGACTCTGTCTCAAAAAAAAAAAAGAAAGGCAGGCGCCTGTAGTCCCAGCTATTCTGGAGCCTGAGGCAAGAGAATCTCCTAAGCCCGGAGTTAGAGGTTGCCGTGAGCTGTGATGCCACGGCACTCTACCAAAGGCGATAAAGTGAGACTCTGTCTCTATAAAAAAAAGAAAGAAAGAAAGAAAGATCCTCTTGCCTCAGCCTACCTACTGAATAGCTGGAATTAGTGGCGCCTGCCACAACACCTGTCTAGTTTATCTATTTTTTAGTAGAGACGGGATCTCACTCTTGCTCAGGCTGGTCTCGAACTCCTAAACTCAAACAATCCACCGCCTTACCCTCCCACCCCCAACGCTAGGATTACAGGTATGAGCCACTTTGCTTGACCTGAGACTTTTTCTTTCACAACATTAACAGTTTTAAGAATTCCAGACCAGGGTGGCATCTGTGGCTCAGTGGGTACGGTGCTGGCCCTGGCCAAACTACAACAACCAAAGAAAAATAGCCCGGCATTGTGGTGGGTGCCTGTAGTCCCAGCTACACGGGAGGCTGAGGCAAGAGAATCGCCTAATCCCAGGAGTTGGAGGTTGCGGTGGGCTGTGTAGATGCCACGGCACTCTACCGACAGCGATTAAGTGAGACTCTGTTTCTACAAAAAAAAAAAAAAAATTCCAGACCAGAAGTTGTCACCCTTCACTTTGGATTTGTTTGTTTCCAGATGACTAGAATCAGTATCAACATTTTCTTAGACCTCATTTTTTTTCTCCAATGCACATGATAAATTCTTAGCACACCCTTCTGCACCTTGCTTTTTCTACTGAACAATGCCTCTTTTGAGAGCCATCCATATCAGTACACAAAGAGCTTCCTCATTCCTTTATACAGCTGCATAGTATTCCATTGAATGGACTTAATTTATTTGAATGGTTCCCTAGGCGAGGACATTTAGGTGATTTCCAGTCTTTTAAGATTTCAGACAAGGCTTCTGGAAAAAACCTTGTAAATGCAGTTTTCCTATGTGATAGTACATCTGAAGCATAAATCCTTGGATGTAGAATAACTGCCTCCAAACTTTGATGTTTTTAACTGAAGTGCAATTTACATTTAATGTGATGTGCAGGTCTCGGGTGTGCAGTCTCCACCCCTTCCCTGTCAGTCTCCCGTTTTAGAAGCAGGCACTAATCCAATTTCTAGGACCACATATTAGTTTTGTCAGTTGTTCAAGTTTGTGCAAATTGCATCATTCAGTATGCACACTTGTTTTTATTTTTTTACTGAGATGAATTAAATCCTCAAAGCCTTGGGCTCACGATCTCCTCGTGCCTCAGCCACCTGAGTAGCTAGGACTACAGGCGCCTGCCACCTGTGCTACAGGCACCGAGCCAAGTTTTTCTATTTTTAAAACTGTCACTGTTGTGGGGCAGCACCTGTGGCTCGGCAAGTAGGGCGCTAGCCCCATATATGGAAAGTGGCAGGTTCAAACTCAGCCTTGGCCGAACTGCAAAACAAAACAAAAAATAGCCAGGCATTGTGGCAGGCGCCTGTAGTCCCAGCTACTTGGGAGGCTGAGGCAAGAGAATCGCCTAAGCCCAGGAGTTGGAGGTTGCTGTGAGCTGTGTGACGCCAGGCACTCTACTGAGGGCGACAAAGTGAGACTCTGTCTCTACAAAAAAAAAAAAAAAAAAGCTGTCACTGTCGTGAAAGAAAAAGAAAAAATCCCAGACCTTTTTAAACCAAATAATTCCTTGGCATTTGGTACATTCACAGTATTGTGCAACCATCACCTCTATCTAGTTCCAAAACATTTCATCACCCCCAAAAGAAAACCCGTTAAGTAGACAGTCCTCATCCACCTAACATGTACTTTTTTGTGTTTGCCTTCTTTTGTACATGTTTTTGATATTCATCCATGCACTGTGTATATCAGTAGCTGACTTTAATACTGAGTAGTATTCGTTGTATAGCATGTCTGAACATTTGGGAAAACAAAAACCCACCGGTTCAGAATTTTTCAGTGTGGTGTTTGTTAAGGTCCAGTAAACACTGGCCAAAGAAAGATCCAAGCTGATTTTTCCACGTAACTGTTCAAAGATAGGCAGGTGTGCAAGATGAGTAGGCAGCTTTGCGCTGGAAGTTTGTCAAGAAGCCCGATGTTGTCCTGTCTCTGTGTCAAGGTTGGCTCACCATTACATCCACGTTCTAGCCATTGAGAACGGGAAGAGGGTAGAGGGCAAGCAGCCAGCTGTGTCCTAGGAGCTGCACACCTCACAAGGGCTCTCCTGCCTCAGCCTTGGCAATGCACACTAGGAAATGTAGTCTTCATCTGGGTAGTCTGTGGCAGCTTTGAGATTTGAGGGGCAGTTCTGTGGCTAAAAGGGCAAACCAGAAGACTAGATGTGGAATGATCATTATGGGATCCAGAGGTGCTCACTGGAACCTGGGGTAGCTGACCTGTCCTCTTCCCCTCTTGCAGGTGGATCTGGAATCACCCTGAGTTCCAGTAATCCCCTCTGTCTCAGCCTGGACCCTAGGGGACATGCACTTTTTATTTTAATTTATTTTATTTTTTGAGACAAGTTTCAAGCTATCACCCTGGATACAGTGCCCTGGCGTCATAGCTCACAGCAACCTCAGATTCTTGGGCTTAAGCGATTCTCTTGCCTCCGCCTCCCAAGTAACTGGGACTATAGGCGCCTGCCACATGCTTGGCTATTTGTTGTTGTTATTGTTGTTGTAGTTGTCGTTGTTCTAGTAGGCCTGGGCCGGGTTTGAAACTGCCAGCCTTGGTCTGTGTGGCCAGTACCCTACCCACTGAGCTACGGGTGCCACCCGATATGCATATTTTTTTTTTGTAGCGACAGAGACTCACTTTATCACCCTCGGTAGAGTGCCATGGTGTCACACAGCTCACAGCAAACTCCAACTCGTGGGCTTAGGCGATTCTCTTGCCTCAGCCTCCCAAGTAGCTGGGATCACAAACGCCTGCCACAATGCCTGGCTATTTTTCTGTTTTGCAGTTTGGCCGAGTCTGGGTTTGAATCCGCCACCTTCAGTATATGGGGTCGGCGCCCCACTCAATGAGTCACAGTTGCAGCCCTCGACATGCATTTTTTTTTTTAGGTTGTAGCCACCATTGTTGTTTGGCGGGCCCGGGCCGGATTCGAACCCACCAGCTCAGGTGTACGTGGCTGGCGCCTTAGCCCGTTGAGCCACAGGTGCCGAGCTTCAACATGCACTTTTTAAAAACTTTTTTCTTTTATAATAATTTCAATTTTTTTTTTTTGAGACAGAGTTTCACTTATTAACCCTCGGTAGAGTGCCGTAGCATCACAGCTCACAGCAACCTCCAACTCCTGGGCTTAGGCGATTCTCCTGCCTCAGCCACCCGAGTAGCCAGGACTACAGGTGCCTGCCACAACACCTGGCTATTTTTTGGTTGCAGTTTGGTCACGGCTGGGTTTGAACCCACCACCCTTGGTATATGGGGATGGCGCCTTACCCACTGAGCCACAGGCACCACCCATAATTTCAAATTTATAGGAAGGTTGAAATAAGAATAGCATACAGAACACCTGTGCGGGCTTTGCCCAGCCCCGTATCAGCATCTCTCCCTGTCTCCTTTATGAGCTGCATAGGTGCATGCTTTCTGTATTTACCCCCACACACTTTTTTTTTTCTAATCCTCTTCCCCACTCTGAGATACACACACTTTGTTTTTTTGGTTTTTTTTTTTTTAGAGACAGAGTCTCACTTTATCGCCCTTGGTAGAGTGCCCTGGCGTCACACAGCTTACAACAGCCTCCAACTCCTGGGCTTAGGCGATTCTCTTGTCTCAGCCTCCCGAGTAGCTGGGACTACAGGCGCCCACCACGATGCCTGGCTATTTTTTTGTTTTGCAGTTCAGCTGAGGCCAGGTCTGAACCCGCCACCTTTGGTATATGGGTTGGCGCCCTACTTGCTGAACCACAGGTGTCGCCCCACTTTTTTATTTTTTTTTTAAGAGACAGAGTCTCATTTTGTCGCCCTCTGTAGAGTGTGGTGGCATCACAGCTCACAGCAACCTTCAGCTCTTGGGCTTAGGTGATTCTCTTGCCTCAACCTCCCAAGTAGCTGGGACTACAGGCACCCACCACAATGCCTAGCTATTTTTTTGTTGCAGTTTGGCCGGGGCCGGGTTTGAACCTGCCACCCATGGTATGTGGGGCCAGAACCCTACTCACTGAGCCACAGGCACTGTCTGATACACACACTTTAAAAAGAATTCAGGGGGCGGTGCCTGCGCCTGGTGAGTAGGGCATTGGCCCCATATACCAGGGGTGGCAGGTTCGAACCCGGCCCTGGCCAAACTGCAACAAAAAAATAGCTGGGCGTTGTGGCGGGCACCTCAGGAGGCTGAGGCAAGAGGATTGCCTAAGCCCAGGAGTTGGAGGTTGCTGTGAGCTGTGATGCTACAGCACTCTACCGAGGGCAATAAAGTTCGACTCTGTCTCTTAAAAAAAAGAAGAATTCAGAATAGTTGGTTTATATCATTTACCCCTAAATACCTATCTCAGAATATTCTCTTAGCTGAGATGCCATGCCATTTCTCACTCTTTTTCTTTCTGTCTTTCCTCTCTCATTCTCTCTCATTCTCTCCCTCCCACTCTCCTTCTCCAATATAAAATAAACAATACTTTTATGTTCTAAAAAATATATATATTCTCTTACCAAACCACAATAAAGGTACCAACCTAGCCTGAATACAAACTTATCTAATCTATTAGAAGATACATACTTATCACAGTATATACACCCAAAATGATTTTGTTATAGGTTAAAATTAAGAAATCATGTAAATAACAGTGTCTTTGGTTTGTGTTTGTTTTGTTTGCTACAGTGGGTCCTAGATTGGGAGAGAAAGGGAGCTTCTTAGGTGTTTTAAGCTAGGAAGGATGCTGATCAGATTCATGTTTCAGGGCCTTCCCTGTCACCTAATGTAGTGACTGGCCTTGAAGCTGGAGCGTCCCAGCTGTTTACTGAATGAAGGTTGGGGCATAGGGGGTGGTGGGTAGGCCATCACGTCAAGGACACAGGTTTATGGTAAAGAAAGAGATGTGCGGGGAGAGAGGGTAGAGAGCATGTAAGGCAAGTGATGAGGGACCTATAAAGGGCAAGTAAATGGGGAGAAGGATATAGGGCTTGAGCATGTGAGAAAAGGGTTAAACTGAGGTGGGAAGTAGAATGCGATGTAATTGTATTAGTTAGCAATTCATTGAGCATCCGGATATGTCACCCAATCCATTAGCATGCATGGTACACAGCTGTGTCTTTAGATACTCCTGAGTATTATTAAAACCCTCACAGTCAAGGTGGATGTGTGGGAGGTTGTTGAGAAGACAGGGAAAGTGGTATCTCTGGTTAGAATTCCCACCAAGCCCTGACTTGCCCTGCAGGATGGATGGCAAGCGGCGGCCAGGCCCAGGGCCAGGGCTACCCTCAAAGCGGTCCCGTAAGGACCTCTGGGATGAGGATGAGACACCTCAGCCATCCCAGTTTGAGGAGGACCTGGCTCTGCTGGAGGAGATGGAGGCAGAGCACAGGCTACAGGAACAGGAGGAGGAGGAGCTACATTCGGTCCTGGAGGGGGCCACAGATGGTGAGACTTAGAATGGGAATTCCCTACTGCTTCTCCTCCAGTCACCCTGATCTTGCCTCTGGATAAGACTCAGTTGCAAGTTTGACCTGTGACCCTCCTCTGCTCCACTTTGAGTCCTGCAAAGGGCTGGCCTTTGACCCTCCTGTCAGTATGCAGCCTTGCTGCCTATAGCTTCTTTTCTGACCCTGACCTTTGACTCTCACTGTCTCCCAATTTTCCTGCCTAACACACCACCACCTCCACCTGATTCCTTTCAGAATTGGATGCCATCCTGGTCCTAGAGGGTTATTTCTAAGGGAGGACCATGACTCCATAGCCTACTTCCTTCCCTCCCACCAGGGCAGTTCTCCCTGTCAGCCATAGACTCCCGCTGGCTTCGGCCCACCCTGCCACCCCCCGATCCCCAGGCAGAGCCCCTCATCTTCCAACAGTTGGAGATCGACCATTATGTGGGTGAGTTTGGGAGTAGAGGCAAGGTGGGAGAAGGGGCCCTGGACTCAGGGTGGAGGCAAGGCCTGGTCTTCCCCACAGTCTCTGCCCCTCTGGTCACAGTCTGTGGGAGGAGATGAACACAGGCAGTGATTAGGGCTGTAAGAGGAAGGGCAGGGGTCCAGTAAGGCTTCCTAGAGATGGTGAGCACTTAGCAGCTGATGTCTGAAGGTGAGAAGAGCTGGCTCCTTGCAGAGGGGAGAGTCATGTTTTTCCATCCATCCAGTCATTCACTCCCTCATTCATTCATCCAGTTAGTTAGCACCTTTGAGCATCCACATTGAGCCAGGCCCTGTTGTAGGCAGGTAAGGTCCCTGCCCTTAAAGGCTCATATTCTAGAAAGAGAATAAAAAAAGCAATGTTGGGCGGTGCCTGTGGCTCAAAGGAGTAGGGTTCTGGCCCCATATACTGGAGGTGGTGAGTTCATACCTAGCCCCGGCAAAAAAAAAAGAAATGTTATGTCAGATGGTGAGAAGGGTTGTGGAGAAGATAAAGCAGGGTGGAGGGGACCAGACTCTTAAGGGAGCTATGGGGATATCTGGGAAAGAGGATCCTGAGGAGAAATGTAAATTTAAGGAACAAAAAGGAGACCAGTGTGGTGGGAGTAAGAGGCAAGGGGTGAAAATGGAGGCAAGGAGTCACTCAGGTCTTGTTAGCCAAGGCATGGATCTGAAGGAGCCCTCAAGGTCCCATCCTGAGTGAGCTGGCATGTTTGGTAAAGGGGCAGCTCTGGCTCCCTGCATAGGTCAGGCAGACAGGCCATGCCACACAGCTGACCGAGTACTGGTGTAGTGAATATGTGAAGACCACTCAGGTCTTGGCAGTAAGAAACAAACAACCCAGGTCAAAAATGGACAAAAGACTTGAACAGATGGTTCAGCTAAGAGGACATATCTGATGGCAAATAAGCCCCTGAAATGATGCTTATTAGCCATTAGGGAAATGCAAATAAAAGCCACAGGGAGAGAACACGCCCCTTTAGAGTGGCTGAAGTAAGATAGATGGACAACAAGTGCTGGTGCAGACAGAGAGCAGCTGGAACACTTGAACATTGCTGGTGTGAAAGTGAAATGGTGTGGCCACTCTTCAAGACATCTTGGTGGTTTCTTTTTGTTGTTGGCTGTATTTGTTTCTTTTGTTTGTTTGTTTTTTTTGAGATAGACTTTTACTTCGTCACCCTTGGTAGAGTGCTACGGCGTCACAGCTCACAGCACCCTCAAACTCTTGGGCTCACACAGTTCTCTTGTCTCAGCCTCCCAAGTAGCTGGGCCTATAGGCACCTGCCATAATGCCTGGTTATTTTTAGAGATGAGGTCTCGTTCTGGCTCAGGCTGGTCTTTAACTCGTGAGCCATCTCACCCAGCTTGTTAAGTCTTAGTATGTCACCCAGGTTAGAGTTCAATGGCTTGATCATAGCTCACTGCAGTTCTGAACTCCTGGGCTAAAGTGATCCTTCTGCCTCAGCTTCTCAAGCAGCTAGGGATGCAGATAGACACCACCACATCAGGCTGATTTTTCTAGTTTTTTTAGAGAAGGGGTCTTGCTGCGTTGTCTAGACTAGTCTGGAACTCCTTGCCTCAGGTAATCCAAATCAGCCTCCCAAAGTGTTTGGAGTACAGGTGTGAACCACCACAAATAATCCACCTGGTGGTTTCATAGAAAGTTTTGTTCTGTTTTCTTTTTTTGAGACAATCTCACTGTGTGCCCTGGGTAGAGTTGCCATGGCGTCAGCCTAGCTTACAGCAACCTCAAACTCCTGGGCTCCAGTGATTATCTTGCCTCAGCCTCCCAAGTAGCTGGGACTACAGGTGCCAGCCACAACACCTGGCTATGTTTTTAGAGATGGGGGTCTCGCTCTTGGCTCATGCTGGTCTCCAACCTGTGAGCTCAGGCAATCTATCTGCCTCAGCCTCCCAAGTGCTGGTGTTACAGGTGTGAGTAACCAATGCCTGGCTGGTTTCTTACAGTTTTAAACCTACTCACCTTAGGACTGGCAATTCCAGCTCCAGCGAAACAACAACTTAGGTTCAAACACACCCTGTACATGGATGTTAATGGGAGCTCTGTTCATAACCAGCAAAAACTGGGAACAAGCCAGGTGTCCTGCAGCATGTGACACTGCTCCACAATAAAGAGGAGCAAAGTGTTGATGTGCAATAGTACAGGTAAATCAAGGCCGTCATGCAGAGTGCAAGAAACCAGACTTGAAAGGCTGTGTGCTAGATGTTTCTGTGGACAGTCTTGGAAAGACTGAGAACAAGATGGATGGGTGCCAGGGGTCGCAGGGTGGTGACTACAAAGGGACAAGCTTCAAAGGGAGTCACTAGAACAGTGGGACTGTTGTTTCCTAGTTTGGGTGGTAGTTGCCGGAACATCTACATGCTTTAAAGTTCGTAACACTGGACATTACAAAGTCAATTTGAATTGTTTTTTACAATTTACAGGCCCACCCCTGTAATCCTAGCACTCTGAGAGGCCGAGGCAGGTGGCTTGCCTGAGCTCATGAGTTAAAGACCATCCTGAGCAAGAGTAAGAACTGGTCTCTAAAAATATACGGGAGTTGTGGTGGGCACCTGTAGTCCCAGGTACTTGGGAGGCTAGGCAAGAGAATCGCTTGAACCCAAGAGTTTGAGGTAGAGCCCAAGTGATCCTCCTCCTTCCACCTCCTGAGTAGCTGGGACTGCAGGTGCCTGCCACAGGCCCAGCTGAAGAGACGGGCATTTTCTGTTTGTAGAGATGGAGTCTAGCTTTGCTCAGGCTGGTCTCGAACTCCTGAGCTCAAGCAGTCTACCTGCCTCCGCCTCCTAGAGTGCTGGGATTATAGGCCTGAGCCACCATACCCAGCCACAAGAATTTTTTCTTTTTTTTTTTCTTTCTTAGTTTTTGGCTGGGGCTAGGTTTGAACCTGCCACCTCTGGTATATGGGGCCGGCAGCCTACCCTTTTGAGCCACAGGTACCGCCCAAGAATTTTTTTTTTTTTTTTTTTTTTTTTTTGAGACAGAGTCTTACTATGTCACCCTTGGTAGAGTGTCACAGCAACCTCCAACTCTTGGGCTTAAGCAATTCTCTTGCCTCAGCCTCCCAAGTGCTGGGACTACCGGTGCCTGCCACAACCCCCGGCTATTTTTTGATTGTAGTTGTCATTGTTGTTTGGCAGGCCCTGGCTGGATTTGAACCCTCCAGCTCTGGTGTATGTGGCTGGCACCCTAGTCGCTGATCTACAAGCACCAAGCCAGAATTTTTTTTTTTTGAGACAGAGCCTTAAGCTGTCACCCTGTGTACAGTGCTGTGGCATCACAGCTCACAGCAACCTCCAACTCCCGGGCTCAAGCCATTCTCCTGCCTCTGCCTCCCAAGTAGCTGGGACTACAGGCGCCCACCACAACGCCCGGCTGTTTTTGGTTGCAGCCATCATTGTTGTTTGGCAGGCCCTGGCTGGATTTGAACCCACCAGCTCAGGTGTATGTGGCTGGCGCCTTAGCCGCTTGAGCCACAGGTGCTGAGCCAGAGGTTTTTTTTATATTGCAATAAACAGAAGCAGGTCTGTGTGTAGCTGTGTTGTGGGAGATGGGTCCTAGGATGAAGGTGAGGACGGGAGCAAGGGAGGACACTGAAATACACATAATGGATAGTATAGCCAGGTGGGAGCTGTCTGTAGCTGCAAAGATCTAGGGAGATGGACCTTCAAGGAACCCAAGGGGGGTGGCCCCTGCCTTATCCTATGACTCCCCCCACCCCCCGCAGGCCCAGCATGTCCCCTGCCTGGAAGGCCACTGCCATCCACTAGCTCTGTGCCTGTGCTTCGTGCCTTCGGGGTCACTGATGAGGGCATCTCTGTATGCTGCCACATCCATGGCTTTGCACCTTACTTCTACACCCCAGCGCCCCCTGGTGAGTGGCCCCTGCCCAGAGACCCTGCCTCTGCCCACCAGAGGCCCCTGCACCCCTGACAGACCATCTCACACCAGGTTTTGGGCCCGAGCATCTGAGTGACCTGCAGCGAGAGCTGAATGTGGCCATCAGCCGGGACCAGCGCGGGGGAAAGGAGCTTGCTGGACCAGCAGTGCTGGCTGTGGAGCTGTGTTCTCGGGAAAGTGAGTGACAGCTGGGGACCAGTGGGCGGGCCCTGCTGAGCTAGTCTCAGGCTCTTCTGTACACAGGCATGTTTGGGTACCATGGACACGGCCCCTCCCCATTTCTGCGCATCACCCTGGCACTGCCTCGCCTCGTGGCCCCTGCCCGCCGCCTCCTGGAACAGGGCATCCGTGTGCCGGGCCTGGGCACCCCCAGCTTCGCACCCTACGAGACCAACGTTGACTTTGAGATCCGGTACAGCCCCTTCCTTGCTTCCCTGACCTCTGCCCCCACCCTCAGGCAGCTTCTGCCCACTGACCCTTAGGCCTCTCCAGGTTCATGGTGGACACAGACATTGTTGGCTGCAACTGGCTGGAACTCCCAGCTGCAAAATACACCCTGAGGCTAAAGGAGAAGGTGCGCAGCTTCCCAGGTCAGGGGAGGGAACCAGGGCCCTGCTGCTACTGACATACAAGTCCCCACAGGCTACAACTCTGTGCCAGCTAGAGGCAGATGTGCTATGGTCGGATGTGGTCAGTCACCCCCCAGAAGGGCCGTGGCAGCGCATTGCACCCCTGCGTGTACTCAGCTTCGATATCGAGTGTGCTGGCCGCAAAGGTCTGTCTTCGGGGCCTGGAGCTCCTCCCCTCCCAGGGTCACTGATGTGCCTGGAGAGGTGTGGGGAGAGTAGGCCTGGCGGAGGGAATAGCAAGTGTGTAAAGGCCTGGGGCAGGAGTGAGGTAAGAGGGCCTGGAGGTGAGGGCAGAGTGGAACACGGGTGGGTTGTGTTGCTGCAGCAGGCAGTGGGGACAGATAGGTGTGGACAGGCCAGAAAAGGTAGGGAGATGCAGCCACTCTGCTGTGTTGTGAGGGAGAGGCAGGAGTCAGGTTCTGAGCATCCCCTCTTACCTCCTTCCCTCCCTCTGCAGGCATCTTTCCGGAGCCTGAGCGGGACCCTGTGATCCAGATCTGTTCTCTGGGCCTGCGCTGGGGCGAGCAGGAACCCTTCCTGCGCTTGGCACTCACTCTGCGGCCCTGCGCCCCCATCCTAGGTGCCAAGGTGCAGAGCTATGAGAAGGAAGAGGACCTGCTCCAGGTGGCTCTTGTTCTTTAGCTCCCCCCATTTTTCTCAGTGTCCCATCCCAACCTCCATATCCCGACCTATCCCAGGTGTGCAACCTGGAAGCTGAGGTGCTTATGTCCCTGGGTTTGGTTGGATCCCATGCAGTGAAGGCTGAATGTCTCCCCTCTGGGTCCTGGAGTATTTTCAGATGTACAGGAGGTGGGCAGACATGGAGGGGAAGGAGGTCCAGATCATTCCAGCAGAGGAATTTGAGGCAGAGGGATGAACAGGGTTACCCTGTGTTCACCCCAGGCCTGGTCCAACTTCATCCGCATCATGGACCCAGACGTGATCACTGGCTACAACATCCAGAACTTTGACCTTCCATACCTCATCTCTCGGGCCCAGACCCTCAAGGTGAGGGCAAGGCCGGTGGGGAGGCTACCTCAGAGATGGCCAACTGGGGGCTTTGCAACCCTTGGTGCCCTCCTTGCTCCCTTTCCTTGTGATTCTGTCCCCTCTGGTTATCCACATCACTCTGGGTACCTGCAGCCCCTCACCTCCAGCAGCTCCAGAGACATTCTGGACCCAGCCCCGTCCCACTCAGAGTCCATGGAGTTACCAAGGCTCTTGTCAGAGGCAAAGGGGGAGTCACAGTTAGGTAAGAGAAGGCCTCTGTATTCAGAGCTGCAGGCTGAAGTTAGCAAGACTTCAGCAAGCCATTGAATGGGTGGTTGAATCCAGGTCTTGCTTTCGAATGTGGCTATAAATAAGCCCAGGTGCCATGGCTAAGCCTGTAATCCCAACATTTGGGGAGGCTGGGGCAGGAGGATCACCTTAGGTCAGGGTACTAGACCAGCCCAGACAATGTAGTGAGACCTGATCTCTACAAAATGTCAAAAATAAAGTTGAGTGTGGTGGTGCACACTTGCAGTCCCAGCTACTCAGGAGATCAGAGTTCAAGGCTACAGGACCACTGCTCAAGTCTGTTCAACCTGCTGTTACAGTCACAGACCACATGGCTTTAAGCAACAGAAATTGATTGTGTCATGATTATTGAGTATAGAAAGTTCAAGATGAAGGTGAATGAAGGTGTGATGCTCAGCCTGTGGGGAAGGCTCTATCCTAGGCCTCTCTCCGTGGCTGACAGGTGGCTGTCCCCTGGGTCTCTTCATATTGTCTTCCCCTTGTGCACGTCTGTGCATACTAATTGCCCCTTTTTATAAGGACACCGTTGTGTTAGGCTGGTGCCCACCCCAGTGATCTCATCTTAACTCAATGCCCTGCAAAGGCTTATTTCTAAATGGGGTCATATTCTGAGGAACTGGGGTTTCAGACTTAACATCCCTGTGGGAGACACAGTTCAGCCTGTGATGGGGAGCAAATATATTACTGTATGTATATTGCATATGTTTGGCCCATGTGGCAGTGAAAAAACAAAACAAACTCAAATCCCCAGCAGCTCCAGGGAAAAATCTCCCTCAATCCTCAGCCTGGCATTGACATCTGGGCCACTGGACCCTTTGCCTACCCTCCTGTGACCCTAAAGGCCTGGAGTCAAGAGCCAGCCTGTCTCACACCACAGCCTCTCCCTGCCCACATGGCTGTCCCACCCAACAGGTGCAGACATTCCCCTTCTTGGGCCGTGTGGCTGGCCTCCGCTCCAATATCCGGGACTCATCTTTCCAGTCCAAGCAGATGGGCCGGCGGGAGAGCAAGGTGGTCAGCATGGTGGGCCGCGTGCAGATGGACATGCTACAGGTGCAGTTGGGTGAGCCCAAGTGGGTACCTAACCTTGGGAGGGAGGCTGCAGTCCAGGCCTGTGCACAGCCCACATTCCCTCTAGGTGCTGCTGCGGGAGTACAAGCTCCGCTCGTACACGCTCAACGCCGTCAGCTTCCACTTCCTGGGAGAGCAGAAGGAGGACGTGCAGCACAGCATCATCACCGACCTGCAGGTGCCCACCCTGACTCTGCCACCACCACCTGTTGTCTTTGTGACCTCTCACTTTGACCTCCTGTACCCTGTCATGACCTAACCTTTACCTTCCCTGACATCTCACCTCAACTTTGTGCTTCAGCCTCTGACCTCTTTCACCTATTTCTGTGACCTAGGACCTCACCTCCCACCCACCTTTTTCTGACCTCTGGCTAGATTTCTACCCGTTCCCTTGACTTTTTTTTTTTTTTTTTTGAGACCGAGTCTCACTTGGTCACCCTTGGTAGAGTGCTGTGCATCATAGCTCACAGTAAACTCAAACTCTTGGGTTCAGGTTCAAGTGATCCCCTGGCCTCAGCCTCCCAAGTAGCTGGGACTACAGGCGTCTGCCACAGCGCCCCCCGACGGGGTCTTACTGTGGCTCAGGCTGGTCTCAAACCCGTGAGCTCAGGCATTCCACCTGCCTTGGCCTCCCAAGTATTGGGATTACAGGTGTGAGCCACCGCACCTGGCCATTTCCATGACTTCTGTCACTGTGACCTTTGCCGGCCTGCCCTGACCCCTAGTTCATACTGGCCCTTCAGACTGCTCCTCCTCCCTCTGATCCTGTTGACTCCCCAGACCCCCAACACTCCCTGACCATTCCAAAGCCAGCCTTGCCTCATCCAGCCTCCTGAGTCACCCCCCAGGCCACCTCATCATGACCCTAGAACCCCAGCCCCTGACCACATGGGTGCTGCTGTCCACAGAATGGGAATGACCAGACTCGCCGCCGCCTGGCTGTGTACTGCCTCAAGGACGCCTACTTGCCGCTGCGGCTGCTTGAGCGGCTCATGGTGCTGGTGAACGCTGTGGAGATGGCGCGGGTCACAGGCGTGCCTCTCAGCTACCTGCTCAGCCGAGGCCAGCAGGTCAAGGTCGTGTCCCAGCTGCTGCGGCAGGTCAGTAGGTTGAGCACTGTCCACACCTCCCTACCAAGGAGGCCTGCCAGGTTTGTGCCCACACCTCCATTTCCCACCTTCTCCACTCCCAGGCCATGCGCGAGGGGCTGGTAATGCCTGTGGTGAAGTCAGAGGGTGGCGAGGACTACACCGGAGCCACTGTCATTGAGCCCCTGAAAGGGTAGGCCCCAAGGGTAGGGGTAAGGCGGGGTGGTGTGGGAGTTCTCAGCTCTGACTCCTCCAGGCTTCTCCCCTCCCAGGTACTACGATGTCCCTATTGCCACCCTGGACTTCTCCTCTCTGTACCCGTCCATCATGATGGCCCACAACCTGTGCTACACTACGCTTCTGCGGCCTGGTGCTGCCCAGAAATTGGGGTATGGTGCCCACATCACATGTTCCCTGAGGCTAACCTGGGCCCTACCTTCAGGGGTTCCCAGGCTCGTGGGGGACACAGGATATAGGCCCAGAAATAGGAGGGATTGGGGGGGCACATGAGGAGCCTGAGTGTGCTAATGGCTAAGGCCAGGATGACAGGGTAGAGGTGGGCCTGGAGGAGGAGAGGTGGCTGGGCAGTCACCACCACCATCTTCTACCCCAGCCTGACTGAGGATCAGTTCATCAAGACACCCACTGGGGATGAGTTTGTGAAGACATCAGTGAGGAAGGGGCTGCTGCCCCAGATCCTAGAGAATCTGCTCAGTGCCCGGAAGAGGTAAGTTTCTAAGACCCTTCCCTGCTCAGAGCTTGGATTTGATAAGGTTTCTCAGCAGTCCCCAGCCTCCCCTCTCCATCACCCCCCAGCTGCCAACTGCATTTGCCTTCAGCTATGTGGGAACTAGAATAGATGTCCCCTCCAGCCAGCTCTCATCCGGCCCTTTGGCTGGAAGCCTCTGTGCAGTGCACAGCTCGCCTGGGTGTACATGGTATCCCTTTCTGGGAAGACACTCTGACCAATGCCCTGAGACCTGGGGTGCCATCTGAGTGGGCTTTACCCTGTTCCCTCCCAGGGCCAAGGCAGAGCTGGCCAAGGAGACAGACCCCTTGCGGCGGCAGGTTCTGGATGGGCGGCAACTGGCGCTTAAGGTGAGCGCCAACTCTGTATATGGCTTCACCGGCGCCCAGGTGGGCAAGTTACCATGCCTGGAGATCTCCCAGGTGAGTGCTTAGGCCCTCTGGCAGGCAAGCAGGGGGCAAGTGGACCCTGTGCAAGGGACAAGGGCTCTGTGTGTCCAAACTGTGTCCAGAAGTCAGGGCCTAGGCACCCCAACTCAATGGCCTTTTGGAGAGCAGATGCTGGCATGGCTTGAGCTATTGGTTCATTCATTTGAAGCAAACGCTGAGCACATGCTGTGGGTCAGGCCTTGCTCTTGCCCTGGGGATACAGACGGTGACAAAATAGATGAGAATTCTGTCCTTAGGGTGTTCATAGCCTAATGTGGGCACTGACAAGAACAGCAATAAATATGTCTAGGAGGCAAGTGGCACTAAGTGCTCTGTAGACAGATAAAGCAGGGGCTGGGCAGCGCCTACCACTCTGAGGCGGTGATGTTCACTCAGAGTCCACCCATCATATGGTCACATGGTACCCTATGGACCTTCTACCCCAGCAGGCTGTGCCCCAGCCCACCTCCTTCCTTATTCCTGTGAGGGTGAGGGGAGGAAGGTACATTCTTCTCTGACTAAGGGGGAAACAGGAAAGGGGCCATGTCTCCGCTCGAGACTGGGACAGGGCTTAGGACACCCAACAGCATATCCAGGCTCTGACACTTGATCACCATCACAGTGGGTATTTGGTCAGTGCCTGAGAGGATTGTAGACAGAAGAGCCCACTATCTTCCTCACCATCCACAGCAGCATCCAGGCCTGCTATTAACCCATGGTAGCTCTGCTGCTTCGAACAACAGATTCACAGGGAGACCACAGAGGATCCGAGAATGTGAGATTCTGCCAGGCTAGAATCAGTGCCTTAGCTCCTGGCCTAAGAGGGCTTTAAGAGTCTACCTGTCCAGTCTTCTCTCCTGGGGTTTGAATCTTGGCACATTCCAGACTAGTGGAACAAGTGTTTCTCTGCTTGGTTACCTCCACCCATGGGGAGCCCCCTCCCTATCGGCACCATATCAGTTTTCACATAGCTCTGGATGGAAGGTTTGGAAGAATTGCCAGTGGGTGGGCATTCTGGTAGAAGAGGACTATGCATAACACCCCTACCTGTAGTTTTGGAGCTTCCAAGACTGCTCTCAGATTCAGGAGGACTAGAAGTACTCAAAATAATGATGTAATGTAGCAAAAGATTAAAATCAGCAAAGGGAAAGGTGTCCAGGGCACAGTTTAGGAAAGACCAGGCATGTATCTTCTGGTTGTCTTCCAGTAGAGTAATACAGATAGGACTTATTTCTCCCAGCATTGATGTGTGACATCACACAATATTGCCATCTAGGAAATCTCACCCTAGATTTTTTTTTTCCCTCACCCTAGCTTTGGTCTTTGGTGTCATATAGGCGTGGAGCAACCATGTTACTGACCTTAGTTACTCAATTTCCAGCCCCCTCCTCCCATAGATCCATCTGATAACATGGCCCAAGATCCCCACCATAAACCATGTTGTTAGCATAAACTACTGGGCAGCGCCTGTGGCTCACGGAGTAGGACACCGGTCCCATATGCTGAGGGTGGCAGGTTCGAACCCAACCCCGGCCAAAACTGCAACCAGTAAACTACCTGGTGTGGCTTAAGGTCTCAGGTAAACAGAGACCCTCTTTATCAAGCAGGACGTTCCAGGGGCTCTGGTCTCTTTCTAAGAACCAGACCTTTCTTTGGCCAAGGTGAATCCCTTTCTGCATCCCACCTTTTTGTCCCCTTTGTTTTATTCTCTATCTGTCCTTTCATAGTCCCTGGCTGCCTCCTCAGCCTCCTTGGTGGAAAGGGACGAATGTTTGGACATCAGGCTCCAGCTCCTAAGCCAAAGCCAGGCCAGGAGAGGAGGGTAAGAAGGGAAAGAAAAGGAACATAGAATAGGTAGAACAAGCAAAGGGCAGATAGTAGATTTAAGCCTAAATACATTAGTAATTACAATTAATGTACGTAGACTAAATGCTTAAGTTAAAAGACTTAAGATTTTCTGACTGGATCCACACAAACAAAAACAGAAGAAATGTACCCATCTCTCTTTTTGGTGGTTTTGCCCCCAAGCCTCAGTTTCTTCTTTTTTTTTTGAGATGTCGCCGTTGGTAGAGTGCCATGGCGTCACAGCTCACAACAACCTCCAACTCTTGGGCTTTAGCGATTCTCTTGTCTCAGCCTCCCAAGTAGCTGGGACTACAGGTGCCCGCCACAATACCCAGCTATTTTTTGTTGTAGTTGTCATTGTGGTGTAGCAGGCCTGGGCCAGGTTTGAACCTGCCAGCCCAGGTATATGTGGCCGGTGCTCTAGCCACTGAGCTACCGGTGCTGAGCTGCTGCTATTTTTAGACGGCTATTTTTAGAGATGAGGTCTCCCTGGGCTCAGGCTGGTCTCGGACTTGTGAGCTCAGTCAGTCCACTCGCCTTGGCCTCCCAGAGTGCTAGGATTACAGGTGTAATTCACTGCGCCCAGCCCCAGCTTCAGTTTCTTTAATTGTAAAATAAGACTATTAGGAAATATGGTTTCTCAGGGGGTGTGGTGCTCCCCTACGCTGAAGGTTTTGTCAGGGTGTAGATAGGATCATTTCTTATATCACAAGGATGGGGGTGGCACCTCTGTGTTTCAAGGAGGGGCCCAGGAGTGTCAGTGGTCCTGTACCTCACAGAGCTGGCCGAGAGTATCACAGTGTCAGAGAAATACTGAGCCAGTGGCTTTTCAGGCTGCAGTCATTTGATGTCGTCAATTCCTCATCTGTGCTCAGAGCTCTAGGCCAGGGCACCCTCTTTTTCCCAATGAACCATTCATGAGCAGATTTGGAAACTGAGGCATAGGTCATCCCAGCCCATGGTGCCAAGCAGTGGCAGAGGCAGGACCCCTCTAGCCCACATCTACTGCAAATAACCCTGGGCCTTCACTTTGCATAATTCTCTACCCCACAGAGTGTCACCGGGTTCGGGCGTCAGATGATTGAGAAAACGAAGCAATTGGTCGAGTCTAAGTATACGGTGGAGAATGGCTACAGCACCAGTGCCAAGGTCAGGCTCCAACTGCTGCCCTAAGATAGACCTGGGGCATTTGTGGGGACTGCAGGGTACCCAGGCCCATCTGTCCCCAGGCCTCCTGGTCACACCTTGTCTTGCTCTCCTGCTGTATCCTTGGTTCCCTCAGCACCAGCCCTCCCACCCCTCGCAATGCAGTGGCAGGAAGGACCTTCCTTCACACACAACCCCTCCCCAGGTGGTATATGGCGACACTGACTCCGTCATGTGCCGATTTGGTGTGTCCTCTGTGGCTGAGGCGATGTCCCTGGGGCGAGAGGCAGCAGACTGGGTGTCAGGTCACTTCCCATCACCCATCCGGCTGGAGTTTGAGAAGGTATTTGTACCCACCACCTTCCACGCTCCAGGGCTCCAGGGTATTGCCTGTTAGGGGCTCTCTGATTCTGAGAGAGCCTGCAGAGTTGTTTATGTACAAGTTTGAGGATCATGTGGTATGTCAAGGTCTCTCCATTTTGGGGTACCCTGAATATCCCATTCTTTGGGTTCACAAGCCCCTATGTCAAAGTATTTTGCTATTTGTATTCTGCTGAGTTGGGGCCCTTGGTTTTGGAAGCCTTCATAGACTTGGGCTTTGTTACACAGGACAGCATCTGTTTTTTGACTGTTTGTCATGATGTTCATGGCTTTGTGGTTTCCTAGTATCTGACAGCAGTTGGGGATGCTGATGAGGGTGTATCTTGGATCTATGCACCATTATCCAGTTCTCTTGGCTCCCAGGGTGTGTCAGGCTTGGCACCAGGGAGCCTCATGCCATCCTTTTTTTTTTTTTGAGACAGAGTCTTGCTCTGTTGCCCCAGGCTAGAGTGCCATAGTGTCATAGCTCATAGTAACCTCAAACTCCTGGGCTCAAGCGATCCTCCTGCCTCAGCCCTGGAGCAGCTAGGACTAGAGGTGCCAACCACAATGCCTGGCTAGTTTTTCTGTTTTTAGTAGACAGGGTCTTCACTCTTGGGAAGATCTCGAACTCCTGAGCTCAAGGGATCCTCCTGACTCAGGCTCCTGGGTAGCTGGGAGTGAGTCACTGTGCCTCGTCCTCAAGCTGTATTTTTTCTCCACTGTTGAAAAATGTATCTCTGGGTGCCTTGAAGCTCAGTCTTCCAGGTTGACTAGGTTCTGCCTCAGGGCTTCCCCCATGCCTTAGTCTTGTCTCTAAGAAGAGGGGGAAGCTCCATTATAAGGATATCTCTAGGTTTATCCCAGTCTCTGTTTCAGATCAGGACTCCCTGGAATGTGAGGGTGCTCAGGAGCCACCTAACAGCAACACACCAGGGTCTTAAGCTCCATCTCTCCAAGTTCAGGGCTTTTCTCCTCGAGTGTCTGATCCTACATCTCTGGGCCTTTCGCTGTCTGCCTTCACTTTCTGAGAGGAGTCTCAGGATTGGGGACTAGACAGTACGGTCCTGGGTCTCAGTCATGGGTCACTCCCAGGTCTACTTCCCCTACCTGCTCATCAGCAAGAAGCGCTATGCAGGCCTCCTGTTTTCTTCCCGGGCGGAGGCCCACGACCGAATGGACTGCAAGGGTCTGGAGGCCGTGCGCAGGGACAACTGCCCCCTTGTGGCCAATCTCGTCACTGCCTCACTGCGCCGCTTGCTCATTGACCGGTGAGTGAGACCCTTACCCCAGCCCTGGAGCCCAGCCCAGCTCCTCCGTCAGTTCTAGTGGTCTGGCCCCAGCCCCTCCTCTTCTAGGGACACAGGTGTCAGGCCAGCACTTCCTCAGTGGTGAGGCAGCAGGATGAGCTACCTTGAACAGATGTGGGTTTAGCCCTTGCCGCCTCCACGCTGCAGCCTCTGCCACCAGGGGCTGGCAGAGGTACCAGCATGGCCCTCAGTGGCCATTGTTGACCAGCCTGTCTGGCCTGCCTTCCCCACAGAGACCCAGAGGGTGCTGTGGCCCATGCACAGGAAGTCATCTCAGACCTGCTGTGCAACCGAATCGATATCTCCCAGCTGGTCATCACCAAGGAGCTGACCCGAGCGGCGGCTGACTATGCTGGCAAGCAGGCCCATGTGGAGCTGGCCGAGAGGTCTGCCGGGGGACAGGGTGGTGCCATCCAGAAATAGCCCCCTTCTTCCTGCCAGCTGGGCCCACCACTTCCTATGCTCTCCACGCCTACCCCCCACCTGCCCTCACCCATCTACCGCCTGGTCTCCACACAGGATGAGGAAGCGGGACCCTGGGAGTGCGCCCAACCTGGGTGACCGCGTCCCCTACGTGATAATCGGTGCCGCTAAGGGCGTGGCTGCCTACATGAAGTCTGAGGTCAGGCCCACCTGGGCTACCCACTCTCCCCGCCCCCTGGACTCTCACTTCTGCTTTCCAAGATGGGCAGGCTGGTGGGGAGGGGCGTGTGTCTCCCTGGGCCCCCGGCCCTCCCCTGGGAGTCAGTCTCTCAGCCCCTCTGGAGTTAACTCTGATACCTCCCTTCTCCCTGCTTGAGAAAGGAGGCCCTAGTCCCTATGTTGCTCACAGTTATCCAGTCTCAACTTCCTAGAGTTCACCATTATCCCATCCTACCCAGACTTCTTCTGTGACTCATGTCCCAGCCCCTGTGACCTCTGACTGGAGTCTTTCCTCATCCTTGCTTCCCCCTGTGAACTCTGACCCTTCTTCCCTGGTGACCTGAGGATCCCCAGTATGGGTCACAGAACTTGTGGCCCACTCTGACTCCACCCAGCCGCAAGCACGTGTCACAACCTTCGGGGCAGCACTCATACCCCTGGCACTGCCCCCACTGTTGTCCCCCTGCCTCTAGAGGTTCCTGGGACCCTAATCTTGGCTGTCCAGTGGGTGACGTGTGGTCATATGGCCACAGGACCCCCTGTTTGTGCTAGAGCACAGCCTGCCCATCGACACACAGTACTACCTGGAGCAGCAGCTCGCCAAGCCACTACTGCGCATCTTCGAGCCCATCCTGGGCGAGGGCCGCGCCGAGGCTGTGCTGCTGCGTAAGGGCCGGGCCAGGTGGGGGGCCCCCAGGGGCTGCAGGGCACCAGCTCACACCTGCCCTCCACTCCTGCAGGGGGTGACCACACGCGCTGCAAGACAGTGCTAACAGGCAAGGTGGGCGGCCTCTTGGCCTTCGCCAAGCGCCGTGACTGCTGCATTGGCTGCCGCACTGTGCTCAGTCATCAGGGTGAGGGCCACCTGCGGGACCCCCAATTCCCCACAGCCCCGCAAGCTGGCACAGCACCAAGAGGCCTGGGCCCCTGGGCAGGGGCCTCCCCTCTGCCGCCACCCCCCATGAAGGGTCCTCGGCCCCTGCCCCGGGAGTTCCCCAGGGGAGTTTTCCCCACACACGGGCTCCCTTGTTCTCTGGCCTTCAGGGACTTTCGGAAGCTGGGATGGGCCTTGGGCAGGGAAAGGGCAGGGATAGGTGTCCAGACCCTAGCTGGGCCCCAGCACCTGGTGCTGACCCAGCCTCCTTCCTCCAGGAGCCGTGTGCAAGTTCTGCCGGCCGCGGGAGTCTGAGCTGTATCAGAAGGAGGTGAGGGGCTGGGCCAGGGTCAGGGGGAGAGGGGGCCGTGGTGGGTGCTTAGCCCCTGCCGTCCCTAGGTGTCCCACTTGAACGCCCTGGAGGAGCGCTTCTCACGCCTCTGGACTCAGTGTCAGCGCTGCCAAGGCAGCCTGCACGAGGACGTCATCTGCACCAGGTGTGTGCCCAGTGGTCCCACCACCTGCCCCGTCCTGTCCAGTGCTGTGGCCTATGGGGTGTGGACTAGCCCTCCCGCCCCAAGGTCTCTTCCTGGGTGCCTCCCTCTCCCACCTACCCCCTCACTCCCAGCTATGAGGCCTCCTGAGCCTGTGTCCTCCCCTGCAAAGTGGACCCAGCCCAGCCCTCAGGAAGATGTGGGTACTCAGGGCTGCAGGGCTGGGCACCAGTGTCTGCAGGGAATGGCTGCCCTCCAGACACACCCAGCCATCCTGGCCCCCTCCCCGAGGGAGGGGCTGGGCTTTCCCCAGGGAACAGGCGGGCAGGGCGGGTTCCCACGCCAGGTGACAGGTGATATACGGCATGGCCTGCTTCTCCCTGGGCACCCGCTGTTATCAGCCCCCCTTCCATGCCCACTGAGCAAACAGCCTGCCACTAAGGGGGTGGGCAGCAGGCCGGGGCCAAAGTCCTGGGAACAGCCCCTACCCCAGCGATGGGTGCTCACTGACCCCACCCCATCCCTGGGCTGGGCACCGGCCTGACCCCACCACCCACCCACAGCCGGGACTGTCCCATCTTCTACATGCGCAAGAAGGTACGAAAGGACTTGGAGGACCAGGAACAGCTTTTGCGACGCTTTGGCCCCCCTGGCCCTGAGGTCTGGTGACCTCAGAAGCACCCATGAGGGCTGGGCAGGGTATGGGATTATTTAATAAAGTTCAGGCCTTTGCCACCTGGTGTTCTGTGGTCTCTGTGGGGGCAAGTTGTATTTCATAAGCCAGGCATGGAGCCCCAAAGCTCCTGCTGGGCCTCTACCCTCAGTGCTGAGGTTTCTGCTGCCAGGCCTGCCTCAGTTTCCCTTCCCACGCACCTGTGAGTGACCGTCTTTCCACACATGCTCTCCACTGCCCCTGTGCTGGGCACCCACCTGTCTGGCCCCAGCCTACCCTCCCTGGTGGGCTGCCCCGCCCTCCAGGTGCTGACCTGTTTCCTCTGGGCCCTGGGGCAGCCCCGGGACAGAGGCTCCACTCCCCTGCATGACCAAGGGGACCCCCCGTCCCTTGTCATACACCCACGGATGTTTCCATGTCAGGGTCCTGGTGATCCACTTCAGGTCTCATCTGCTTTTCCACCAACCCCTGTCCACGTGTGAGAGCCCCTGGTGATTCCCGTTATCTGTCCCTGCAGTCCCCTACTTCCTTCAGGCACCAGCAGCGCCACAGGTCTACCTAACCTGTAGGACCCTCAGGGATAGTGTCCTACTGCCACCCCTTACTCATGGCCCAGCCTGCTCTCCTGCTGAAATCCTGCTCTCCCAAGTTCCTGTTCCCCCATTCCAGCTCCTCTCCTATCTCCACCCTCTGTGGGGATCCCCAAATCCAGGCAGACCCTGGCCCGCCCTCCCTGCCATGTGACCACAGGGTTGTGCAATCCAGCCCCCTCCCTCAAGGGGATTTTTGAGGAGGGCTGAGCCCCAGGGGGGCTGGGCCAAGGTATAAATAGGGGTGGCGGCCACAGCGGGTGGCAGGCTCTGGCCCAGCACCACCATGCTCACCCTGGAGGCTGCACAGTAAGTGGCATCCCCCTAAGCTTGCACTCTGGACTTCTATCATCTTTCTGGCCCCTCATCCATGGGCAGTGGTCTCTGCTCTACCCAGAACAGGTAGTCTCTGCCCTACCTGGGGAGGGAAGAACCATACTGTCCCTTACCCCTCTGGTTCTCTTTCTTCTCCACCTCAGGCTTCTTCCCCCCATGCCTGTCTTTCCTTGTTCCCAAATATCTCATTTCCCAGGCTGATGTCTTCGGTGGCTCTCACTTGGTCTCTCTGCCTCTCCCTGGGTTTTCCTGCATGGTCCTCACTCTGTCTGCTCCTCACTCCACATCTGGCTGCATCTGTTTCTTCCTGGCACTCCATTCTGCCACTTGCTCTCCATCTGGGTCTTTCTCTTACCAGCTCCCTGTTGTCTGTTTCTCTCTCCTCCCTCACCCCCCACCCAATCTGTCTTTCCCTAGGGCTCAAGAAATGCTCTTTGCCCGGGATGGATGCCCCTTCCTATACTTTCCTTCCTCCCCACCTCTCCTCACTCTTTGTTGCCTGAGGCCCTTCTGGGTTATTTCATCTCTGCCCAGATATCTCTCCATCCTTCTCTGGTCTAAGAGGCACCCATTTAACCGATCTGCCACCAAGGCTGGCTTGGCTCAGATTCCCTCCCCCACTCCTCTCTGGGGACTTTCTCCCTCACTTTCCCTGCCTCCCCCCCCAGTGTCTATGCAAATCGGTCGGGGGGGACATTTGCCTGGTCCCTACCCCCAACTTCCTCTCCTGATGGGGGAATGGGGTGAATGTGGTGAAGCAGGTCTCAGGCAGGGACACCAACCCTGACTGCAGAGCAGACACAGCTGCCACCGCCTCCCCTGTCAACCCCTAACCACTTGGAGATTCAGGTGGCTGAAGGCAGCCCTGACATGCCCCTGTGTCTCTCCCCCTCCAGGCTCGACGGGCCACACTTCAACTGTCTGGTGAGTTGGGGTCCTTGGGGACCAGGGAGGGGTGCCCCACCGGTCTCCTCTGTCAGAGAAGTCACTGGCTCCTTGCCTCAGTGTTCCCTTCCATTCCCTCCTGTCACTTTGCCTTTCTGAAATCCCCCTTGGTATCTCCCATCCCCGCAGGATTTCTGTCTCTCCCTCTCTCAGACTCTGAATCCACTTCCCTGGGACTTTGTGTGTCTTGTCTCTGTCCCCCATCTCCAGCAAATGTGTTTACATGTTTCTTCTTTCCTTTCCTCCTTTTCTGTTTTGTGTTTCTAAAAATTGTATTCTGTAATAATCTCAGACACAAAAATACTATACCGGGCAGCGCCTGTGGCTCAGTGAGTAGGGCGCCGGCCCCATATGCTGGAGGTGGCGGGTTCAAACCCAGCCCCGGCCAAAAACTGCAAAAAAAAATTAAAAAAAAAAATACTATACCAAACATCCTCGAACTCACAACCCAGTCTGAGAAATAAAACCTCACTGATGTGGTTGAAAGAATCCCCTCCGCCACCCCCTCCCATTCTCATTTTGTTTTGTTTGTTAATTGAGGTGTAACTTATGAGTCAGTACAATGACAAGACACAATTCCCGTTATGTATACACCTGTGTCTCCACAAACCAGATCAAGACAGAGAGCATTTCCATCATTCCAGAATATTCCCTCATGCTTCCCAGCCAATACTAACCCCCTCCCCCAATAGTTTCCACCTTTGATTAGTTTTGTCTGTTTTTGAACTTTGTATACATCGAATCCTGCAGTGTGTCCTCTAGGGGTCTGGCTTCCTTCCTGCTGCATGAATCGTGTCAGGGTTTGGTTCTTTGTCCTGGCTGTGACTAGCACCACTGTTGTATCCCTTTACCTCTTAATGGACATGTGGGCTGTTTCCAGTTGGCTATTAGCAAAGTTGCTCCAATCATTTTTTGTTGTTCTTGTTGTTCTTGTTGTTGTTGCAGTTTGGCCAGGGCTGGGTTTGAACCCTCCATCCTCGGTATGTGGGGCTAGCGCCCTGCCCACTGAGCCACAGGCGCCGCCCTATTCTTTCTTTCTTTTTTTTTTTTTTTTTGAAACCTCACTTTGTCGCCCTGGTAGAGTGCCATGGCATCGTGGCTCATAGCAACCTCAAACTCTTGGGTTCAAGTGATCCTTTTGCGTCAGCCTCCCCAGTAGCTGGGACTACAAGCACCTACCACAACACCTGGCTATTTTTAGAGATGAGGTCTCGCTCTTGCTCAAGGCTGGTCTTGAACTCCTGAGTTCAGGCGATCTGCCTGCCTTGGCCTCCAGATAGAGCGTACTCTCCAGATAGAGAGTACTGAGATTACAGGTGTGAGCCATTGTGCCCGGCTGCTCCGATTATTCTCAAACAAGGCTATTTTGTGAACAGACATTTTCATTTCTCTTGGGAGTGAGATTGCTGGGTCACAGGGATGGTGTACAGCCTCCAGTTGCTAAAGCAACACATGATTCTCAGGACAAATTGAAGAAGTATGGAAGTTGGATATAAGAAGGGTTGAGACCCTGCCTTGGTAAAAACACTTGGCACCTCCTCCACCCCTTTGCCTCCTCTACCCCTGGCAGGCAAGGCCGGGAGGTCTTCCACACCTTCTCTGGGCTCTGGGATGTGTGGACCAGTGAGGGACCAGGGCTCCCGGGAGTCCACGGTCTTACCAGGAGCTGTGTGCCCTCTTGGGCTGTTTGTCTCTACTCTCTGTATCTCGGTACTTCTCACTCTTTGCCCTTGTCTCTGGCACCTAGTCTCCATTTCACTGTCTCTTTCTGTCCCTGTGTTCTCTCTAGCATACCTTCTCTCCCTGTCTGTGTCGGAATCTTCCCAAGGGTCTGGGGAGGGGGTGGAGCTCCCCGAAGCCTGGGATGACTCTCCTCTTCCCCCGCCAACCAATCAGTACCCAGATGGCGTCTTCTATGACCTGGACAGCTGCAAGCACTCAGGCTACCCTGACTCAGAGGGGGCTTCTGGTGAGTGACCCTGGCTCAGGCCTTGGGTGCCTTTCACAGATGGGGGGAGCTGAGGCCCAGTGGAAGGTGTGACGTAGCACAGCATGATAAGGGTAGCCCAGGCCTCCAGACCTCCTCCCTTTCCCCCTTCTCACCCATCTGTTCCCCCATGCAAATCCTGGGGTCAGATATTTGCACAGCTCACAATGGCCTCTCTGTGCTGGGGGCTTTGGGTGGCAGGAGGGCTCTGCCAGAGCGCCCAGCTTCTGACTCAGTGCCCTTCCCCCAGATCCCCTGTGGGACTGGGCTGGGTCCCCATCTGTCCCAGCCGCACCCTACGAAGCCTTTGACCCAGCAGTGGCCACCTTCAGCCATCCCCAGGCTGTCCAGTTCTGCTATGGACCCTCTACCTATAGCCCTGCAGGGAACCTTGACCCAGGGCCTGGCCTCCCAGCCTACCCCACAGAGGACTTCACCAGCCAGGTGAGTGGCAGGGCGCTAGTTCAATCAAGCCCTGTCATTTGATTGAGATTTACCAGGTGTCAAGCCCTGCATTAAAACCCCAGGCTCTGGGTGACTCTTGTGGCTCAGTCAGTATAGCATGGGCCCCATATACCGAAGATGGCGGGTTCGAACCCAGCCTCAGCCAGCTAAAACAGCAGTGACAACTGCAACAACAAAAAAAAGCCGAGCCTTGTGGCAGGTGCCTGTAGTCCCAGCTACTACTCAGGAGGCTGAGGCAAGAGAATCGCTTAAGCTCAAGAATTGGAGGTTGCTGTAAGCTGTGATGCCATGGCACTCTGATTTGGGCGACAAAAAAGTGAGACTCTGTCTCAAACAAACAAACAAAAAAACAGGCACAGAGTAACCCCTTTAGCAACTTTCAGAGTAAGTGGAATTCTTGCTCTACTTACTTTGTGGAGCAAGTAGGCAAAGAGAGGCAGAGACAAACCAAGGGATAGCATAGATTGGGGAGTTGGCTGTACTGGGCATGCTTTGACAGGGGTGGTTCAGGCCCCTGGCCATGACACAGCAATCCGAACCAAGGCCATAGTCCATGCTGTCAACAAAGTTGGAGACCAGGCTCAGCGCCTGTGGCTCAACGGGCTAAGGCGCCGGCCACGTACCCCTGACCTGGCGGGTTCGAATCCAGCCTGGGCCCGCCAAACAACAATGACAGCTGCGACCAAAAAATGGCCGGGTGTTGTGGCAGGCGCCTGTAGTCACAGCTACTTGGGAGGTGGAGGCAAGAGACTTGCTTGAGCCCAGGAATTGGAGGTTGCTGTGAGCTGTGATGCCACAGCACTCTATCCAGGTTGACAACTTGAGGCTCTGTCTCAAAAATAAATAAATAAATAAATAAATAAAAACCAAGTTTGAGACCAGAGCAGGGAGGGCCACAATAGGGGCTTGAATGGAGGAAGGGAAGGGACAGAAGGGGGCGCTGGATATACAGGTGACCCTGACCTTCTGCAGACTTTGGGCCCCCCAGTGTACACCCCGTACCCCAGTCCTGTGCTATCGGAGGAGGAGGACTTACTGCTGGACAGCCCCGCCCTGGAGGTTTCGGACAGCGAGTCAGATGAGGCCCTCATGACTGGTGCTGAAGGGAGGGGATCCGAGGCAGGTATGTGGGAGTGGATGGGGTGGGGAAGCCAGCTGGAGATGGGGGAGGGGGCTAAAGGAATTGTGGCTGCCCAGGCACCTACTGTATACTTCAGTGCTGATGGCAGTTCCCAGATCCACACCAGCTGCTGTGTGTGACCTTGGGAAAGTGCCTCTCCCTCTCTGTGCTTGGTTTCCTGTTTGTATAACAGAGATGGCAGTGATAGTGTCTACCCTCGTGAGGTCATTAGGAGGGTAAAACTGGATAACATGTGTAGATGGGATAGCAGCACTTGGCACAGAGCAAGCACCCTGTGTCAACATCTTCACCATCATTACCCATGCAATGGCAACAAAAAGAACCACAAAATCAACCCCCAGCTAGTCTACCCCTGCCCTGCCCATGTTCCCAACACTTATTATGCTCAATCCCTGAGAAGTTGAGGTCTTGAGTTACTTTCTGTATCCGGGCTTTGATATCCCATCTATAAACTGGGCACCCTCTTCCTCCCATCTCATGGAGGTAGGTCTTCCCGGATGAAGATTAAAGGAGTTGGTGATCATAGAACAATTAGCAAAGCACCTGCCCTAAACTGCTCCCCAGAGGTTTGTAAAAGTAAAACACAAACATGTTAGCCTCCTTTATGATTGAAGAGACTCTGACTCAGAGAAGTTAAGTCACCTGTTTTAATTTAGGGTTTTTTTTTTTTTTTTTTTGTAGAGACAGAGTCTCACTTTAACGCCCTCGGTAGAGTGCCGTGATGTCACACAGCTCACAGCAACCTCCAACTCGTGGGCTTAGGCGAGTCCACTAAGTGGACTGGGACTACAGGCACCCGCCACAACGCCCGGAAATTTTTTGTTTGCAGCCGTCATTGTTGTTTGGTGGGCCCGAGCTGGATTCGAACCCGCCAGCTCAGGGGTACGTGGCTGGTGCCTTAGCCCGTTGAGCCACAAGCGCTGAGCCAGGGTTTTTTTTGTTTGTTTGTTTGTTTGTTTTTTGAGACAGTCTTACTGTTGCCTTGGGTAGAAGGCTATGGCATTATAGTTCCCAGAAACCTCAAACTCTTGGGCTCAAGTTATCCTCTTGCCTGAGTAGCTGAGACTACAGGCACCTGCCATCATTCCTGGCTAGGTATTCAATTTTTAAAATAGAGATGGGGTTTTGCTCTTGCTCAGGCAGGTCTTGAACTCATAAGCTCAAGCAATCCACCTACTTCAGCGCCCTTACCTGCGGATTTTTTCTTTTTTTTGAGAATATTTTTTCTTCTTCTTTTTTTTTTTTAGAGACAGAATCTCACTCTATGGCCCTCAGTGGAGTGCTGTGGCGTCACAGCTCACAGCAACCTCCAACTCCTGGGCTTAGGCGATTCTCTTGCCTCAGCTTCCCAAGTAGCTGGGACTACAGGCACCCGCCACAACGCCTGGCTATTTTTTTGTTGCAGTTTGGCCAGGGCCAGGTTTGAACCTGCCATCCTCGGTATATGGGACCGGCGCCCTACTCACTGAGTCACAGGCACCGCCTAGTTTAGGATTCTTTAAAAAATTTTTTTGAGACAGAGTTTCAGTTTGTCGCCCTCTGTAGAGTGTGGTGGCATCACAGTTTACAGCAACCTCAAACTCTAGGGCTTAAGCAATTTTATTGCCTCAGCCTCCCAAGTAGCTGGGACTACAGGCGCCCTCCATACACCCAGCTATTTTTAGAGATGAGGTCTCGCTCTGGCTCAGGCTGGTCTTGAACCTGTGAGCTCAGGCAATTCATCCATCTCGGCCTCCCAGAGTGCTAGGATTACAGGCATGAGCCACCTTGCCCGGCCCTTACCTTAGGATCTTTAAGATGGAGGGTGCCCCTGCAATGATTAGGAGAGACAGGACATGGAAATAAAGGTTTTGTTACTCTGCAGATGCAGAGGCCACACAGCTCAGGCAGGGAGACAGAGGGACTTGTGGGTTTGGGCCTTTATTGGGGTCCAGGGTTCTATCCTAGCAGGTTTTCTGTGGAGAGTTTTAGTGGACAGGTTTAAAGTGAGCTGGCTTCCAGGCTTGCGTCCCAGGAGGTCACATTGTGCCTGAGAGGAGGTCACTGAGACTGACCTGTCTGCACAGTCCACGTGTGTCATGGGGACCAGCAGTGCTGCCAAGTAGACTGCACCCAGCTGTCCCATAGGGGGGTAGTCACTAGGAGGCAATTGTATAAGGCAGGTATCTGGATCTACCACACTTAGGACCCCTCAATGGTCTTCAGCGAGGGGTGTGGGGGCAGGGAGCATGGGTGGGACTGGGAACTGTCAAGGGTAACACAGCCCTGCCTCTAGTATGAGAAAGTCCCACTTATATTTAAAATGGATACTGAGGCAACATAAAATAAGAATTCACCACATCACTACCCCGAGGTCACGCTTCTGGGCAATGACAGAAGGTATTAGCATCCAATGCCCTAGTTCCGTGGGGTCCTCACTGCTGTAGGAGCCCAGGAGTCAGGTGCCCTGGTCTTTCCCAGGACCCCAGCCCATCTGCGCTGAGTGGCTGGGAGACAAGGAGCTGGAGAAATGTCCAGAACTATTCAAACCGACTCCCATCTGTCAGCTCTCTTGTTAAGCCCTTGAGAGGCACTGTCCGCCCATTTCAGATTCTTTCACCCACGGACTCAACCAACATGTATTGCTATGTGTTGGCCGCGGAGCAGAGCAGAAGACAAGACAGACGCAAATCCCCAAAATTGAAGCACAATGCGGATGGAGTTCTGGGGCCAGCTTCTTCGGGAGGGAACAGGGCGGGCACAGAGGCAGATGTACCTAATAGGCACCTCCCTCGTCCCACTTCTCTGGGTGGGGAGACTGAGGCTGGGGAAAAAGGTGGGTAGGCTTGGGGGCGGGGCCTTTCCTGACGCGTCCCCAACCCTGTGCAGGGGCCCGCAAGAAGCTGCGCCTGTACCAGTTCCTGCTGGGGCTGCTGACACGCGGGGACATGCGCGAGTGCGTGTGGTGGGTGGAGCCGGGCGCTGGCGTCTTCCAGTTCTCCTCCAAGCACAAGGAGCTCTTGGCGCGCCGCTGGGGCCAGCAGAAGGGCAACCGCAAGCGCATGACCTACCAGAAGCTGGCGCGGGCCCTGCGCAACTACGCCAAGACCGGCGAGATCCGCAAGGTCAAGCGCAAGCTCACCTACCAGTTTGACAGCGCGCTGCTGCCCGGCGCTCGCCGGGCCTGAGCCCACCTGAGGCTCTCGGGGCTCCGCATCCTGCCTAGGCAGCTCGGGAGCCCCACGCCGCCTATGGAACCTCTGGGGACCTCACGGCCCAGCCAGGACCCCTCTGGAGTCCCCCTGTCACGTTGGCATCGCCACACCCTAGGTCGTAGGACCTATGGAACCCACACTTGAGGCGGGGAGTGTTGCCATAATCCCTAAGCCCGGCCCAGGGCCCCTCTGGGATTTCCTTACCACCTACTGGATCCCCAGATTCTCATGTTTTGGGTCACAGGACCCACTAACCACTATACCATGGGGGCACTGGAGAGGGTTGTGCTTCCAAAATCCCAAGAGCTCCTCTGGGGTCCCCAAAGCAGGCCTGGGACCACCCTAAGATCCATTGTAAACCCTCATGTCTCATCTTGGGGTGCACACAGATCAGCACACCAGGAGGGGGGCTCTGCCAGCAACTCTGAGTCCTGTTAGGGGGTACCTCTGGGGTCCCCTTCTCATGTCTGAGCCCTTTTTGTCATATCTGAGATCTCCTAGTTATGTCTGGGGCCTTCTGGGAACCCTTTTATTATGTCTCAGATCTCTGTACCTATCTACGGCTCTTGTCACATCTGTTCCCTCAAATCCCTTTGTCATCTTTGAGATCCCCTAATTCTCTGGAACTATTCTCTTGTCACTTTTGTGTGTCTGGAATTCTTCAATCACATCTAGGGCCTCTCTGGGATTCTTTTGTCACTCTGATCAGGTGGGGGGTGTTCAGTGAACTGTGTCATATCTGGGGCCCACTAGAATATCCTCCGATCACATCTGAGGCCCTCCCAGGAATCCCCATGTGATAAGTTCCTGTGGGGACCCTACTCTTCTTGGGGGTGTCCTCCATATGGCCATGCTGAAGATCATTCTGGCCCCTCAAGTGATTTCTGGGAGATCTTGGCAGTTTCCCATGGTGTTTATAGTAAGAAGTTTCAATTGGGTTGCCCCCCCCAAATCCAGACAAACTAGATCCTTGGTGATATTTTCTTTTCTCTTTCTTCCTTCCCTTTTTTTTAGACAGAGTCTCACTTTGTCACCCTTGGTAGAGTGCTGTGGCATCATAGCTTGCGGCAACCTCAAACTCTTGGGCTCAAGTGATCCTCTTGCCTCAGTCTCCCAAGTAGGTGGGACTACAGGTGCTTGCAAAATGCCTGGCTATATTTTAGAGATGGGAGGACGGTGCCTGTGGCTCAAAGGAGTAGGGCGCTGGCCCCTTATGCCGGAGATGGGTTCAAACCCAGACCCAGCCAAAAACTGCAAAAAAAAAAAAAAAAAAAAAGTATTTTAGAGTTGGGGGCTTGCTCTTGTTCAGACTATATGGTGATGTTTTCTTTAGTTCACAACAGCACTTGGAGGTTTGGCTGGGGGAATACAAGTTAATAGCTGACCTTTCAAAATAGGGAGATTTTGCATAATCCATATTTCCGCCTTCACTCAAAACATTGATGGTGGGCCAGGTTTTCAGTCTGGAAAGGCTTGAACAGGACTTGGCCCCTCCTAATGGAGCATTTGTTCTGCCCCAGTCTTTGCCACCCCAGCTGTCTTACCCCAGAGGCTTTTCTTAGCCACCTATTTGGCCCCAACCATTTGTGTTTTGACCCCTATGTATGCCCAGCTGGACCTGAAGCCTGGATGAACTGTTGGAACTCTGACTGGGACCCCTGGGGCTACCAAACCTATAGGCTGAGAGGCCAGAGGTCCAGGTTTTTGAGCCTTGGTGGCTGGGGGAATTAGGGAGAATGACTTCCTTCTGTAAAAGGGAGACAGGAGGAGGAAGATCTCAAAAAGCATTTGCAAAACTGTTGCGCCTTTGACACATCTACTGAAATCCACCCCACTCCCAATTGATGGGCAGAAGGAGCAGGAAGAGGAGGAGCATCAAGGACCAAAAGAGGCAGGAGTCCACGTGGGGGCACCAGCGGCTGGTGGCAGAGCCTAGGCTGAGACTTACCCTCAAGAGAAGTGGGGAGTGGAAGGAGGGAGGCACCTGTGAAATGAAACGTCCTCTCCTGGGCCTCCTCCTACAAAGGAAGTACTTTTTACAAAAGCAATCTTTGTTATCCTAAATGTGGATAAAAGAAAATAAAGTAAAAGAAATCAAGGTACACAGACCTCCTAGGACCCTTTGTTAGAGACTGCAATCCTGACCCTCCACAGGGGTCGCTAGCTGTCGGAAACACCGTGTCAACGAGGTGAAAAAGTGGAGTTCAAAAAGGCACTTACAGCCAGACCTGGCTTAGCTTTGAATGCCGAAATAAGGGGGCTTGCGGTGGAGGCACTGAGGGTTCCGTTTAAATTTTGTATTTTCCTCTCTTCCTGCCCATAAGAGTTCTCCACCTCCTTCCTGGTTCCCCTTCCGTCTGGGCCTGGCTCCCCCGCCTCTGGGTTGAGCCCCTGGGTTGGTGCCGAGGAACGCAAGGTTCCAGGAGGCAGCGTTGCTCCTGACACCTGCCCCACCATTCTTCACTGGCCTCTAGGGAGCGGTGTGGCAGACTGCCTGCCAATTCGTGACGTCACACGCAAGCTGCCACCCGGTTGGCTTAGCGCCCCCTGAAGGTAGGGAAGTTTCCGGCTCGTAGAGGGGTTTCGAAAATGGATGGGGAAAATGGGCGGGAAGAAAAAGTGAAGGAGCATGTGTACCCTCACACTGGGCCCCTCACACTGCGTTACTTCCCAGGGGGTGCCCTACCCTTTCCCGCCCTCTCACACCCCCCTCACCCGCCCGGCAACACCTGATCTTCCCAAGCCCCCGCCCCTTTACCTCCTTCACCTCCCCCCACGCCGTCCAGCCACCACCGGTTTCAAAAAGACACAGGCCCCCATGCCGGGAAGGGCGCCAAAGTCCGGGCAGCCCTCCAGGGCCTTCCCAGCCTCCCACCCGCCCTCTCCCCCGCGTCCGGTGCCCGCCGCGCCCGGTCCGGGAACAGTAGCGGGAAGCGGGCAGGCGCGGTCCCAGGAGGGGCAGCGGCCAGTCCCGCACCCAGGTGGCCGGGCCCCCAGGCCTTTGGGGTTACCCACGCCCAGGGAGCGGATCTCAAGTCCCAGAGCACCAATGCCCTCCCTAGAGGGACAGAAACCTCCTCCCCCGGGCAGCCATCCTGCCTACGCTGGGAAACCGGACCCTCCCTCCGGGCTCTGGTTTCCCGAAAACTCCTGACTTGCAGATGCTAAGAATGGCTTTCTAGACCCTGTCTCTCCCCGCCCCGCCTTCGTGCCCGAGTCCTGGCTCGCAGCCTTTGCCCACTTTAGACCTCCAGTCCCTTCTCCTCAGGACCTAGGCGTCCAGTTTTCATCCTTTCTTCGGGACTCAGGAATCTGGGGCCCCAGTTTCTTTTGCCCCCTGACTCGAGAGTCCAAGCACCCAGCACCCCTCCCCCAGACCCTGGGGCCTCGGCCTCTGGCACCTCCTTCCTCGGACCCAGGTGTCTGAGCCCCCAGCGCCTCTTCCCCGGGGTCCTGGCATTCAGCCATCTCTCTCTGTCCAGCTGTTATTTCTCGCCCTTTAGAACACGCGGGTGGAATGTAGGGCGGCCCGTCTCCGATGCCTCCCTGAGCCTTCTGGGAGTCTCTGGATTCCTTAAAGGGCTCCCTCCGTAGGCCCACCTGTCCTCCCTAGGGCCCAGCGGACACAGCTGCAGTCTGAAGAGTGGGAGGAGGTGCACCGACATGCCTGAGGCAAAACCAGGTGGCCGCCAGAACCCCTTCCCCCGTGGCCTTCTTTTGTGAATGAGGTTGGGGGGGCTCCTCTGTTCCTGGCATTAGGAGAATAGGGTGCTTCTCTGTGTGAGGAGGAGCTCCCTTTGGGGGGTTTCCCTTATCTGTGTAGGGTGAAGATCTCTGCATGGGGAGGAGCAGTCCCCTTCCATTTGTGAGGAGAGGTGTTGCCTTCCTTGGGTGAGATGGGGGGGTCCCCTTCGGTAATGAGGGGGTTTCTTTCTCTATACACAATTAGGGGTCCCATCTCTGGTGGAGGTGATGATTCTCTGTATGTTAGGGTACCTCGTTCTCAATGGGGATGGAGATCCTGTGTGTATAGTCTTAGCGTGGTGACTGGGGTCTCTTACATTTGGGAATGACATCCTCTGGGTTGGGACTGGACCACTGCTCTGAGAGAAGATTAGAGTTTTCTCTGCAGGATATGGCATCATTGTGTGTATAAAGATTAGGGGTTCCAAGGAGTAAGGCACCGGTCCCATATGCCGGAGGTGGCGGGTTCAAACCCAACCTCAGCCAAAAACCACGGAGGGGGGGAAAGGCGGCACCTGTGGCTCAAAGAAGATTAGGGGTTCCCACCTGCATAGAGTCACAGGAAAATCTCTGTATAATGATGGGAGGAATTTCCTTCATTAGGAATTGAGGTTCCCATGAGGAGAAATTAGGGGGCCTTCATATAGAGGCTGTGGTCCTTTCTTTGTGTAGTGTTTGGGGGCCTTTCTTTGAATGGGCTTGGGGGCACTCTATATGGAGATGGGTTTCCTTTCTATGACCAAGTCAACACAGCAGCTGCCATCCCTTGGGAGGGATCCTCCTCCTTCTGAGGCGTCCTATCTGCTGGCATCAGGCCAGCTGAGCTATGGGTAGGGGTCCTTTCTGTAGCTGGGGGCCCAGCAGGCCAGGAGGCAGCAGGAAGAGCACATGGAGGGTGCTGTTGTCAGCATGAGGTGTCCAGTTTCCAGCTTGGAGGCAGTGCTAATTATACTCCCAGGATCTAAAAGGTCAGAGCCTGGTGGCCTGGGTGGATGGGATGTAGCCTGCCTGGGGTAAGGGAAACCTGATCTCTTAGAGACTCAGGTTGACAGATAAATTTACTTATAGGTTGGTGGCCTAGGCCCAGTGGGCCTGAGGGATAAGGGGCTGAGGGCCCAGATCCCTGAGTCTGAAGGAGGAGGGGGCTGGAGCCCCCGACCCCTGGGTCTGAGTGGGGAGGGTCTGAGGGAGGAGGGTGCTGGGCACATGCTTACCTGTGAACTTCTACTTCACAGCGGCCAAAAAGGCACCCAAAGGCAAAGATGCCCCCAAACCAGCTCCCAAAGAGGTTCCCCCTAAGGAGGCTTCTGCGGAGGCCTCCAAAGGTGAGAGGCATTTTCGGAGGCTCAGTCAACCTGGCAAGTCACCTCCTCCATGCTTCCCTCTGCATCCTTGCCCCAGCCTTCTCCTGATCTCTGTCCTTTAATTTGTCCCCACACGGCGCCAGAGCTGACCTGCATCTCCCTGCTCACAGCCCTCCTGGGGCTCCCTAGCACTGGTACAGCACCCCGTCCCTCAGCTGGCTGTTGGATCACTGAATCCTACCCAGCTTTGAATGTCCTCAGTCTATTTTTATTTATTTATTTTTTGCAGTTTTTGGCCGGGGCTGGGTTTGAACCCACCACCTCCGGCACGTGGAGCCAGCGCCTCACTCCTTTGAGCCACAGGCGCCACCCCCCAGTCTATTTTTAAATCTCTCCTACCCCAAGGCCCATTCAGGACCCTCCAGCACACAGATGGGGAAACTGAGTCTTACCGAGTTGGGGGAGCTAGCCAAGGTCACATAGCCAACTGGGTGACATGTGGTCTTCCCTAAACCAGAAAAAGCCATTTTGCCCTCATGGTCTTTGGTTTCTGAGAAGAGGGTGCCAATGTCTCTAAGCCCCTTCCCCAAAGTGGCCCACTGGCTCTCCCCGACCCACCTCAGACTTCTTAATCCTGTCTCCTAAGCAGAAGCCCTACCTGAGGACCAGTCCCCCACTGCTGAGGAGCCCACTGGCATTTTTCTGAAGAAGCCAGACTCTGTATCAGTGGAGACTGGTGAGGGGGAGTCTGAGGGAAGAGCTAGGGGCCAGAACCCCTGTGTCTGAGGGAGGAGGAGGCTGGGGACCAGGACCCCTGGGACTGAGGGAAAAGGGGACTGGGGGACCTGGACCCTTGGGTCTGAGGGAGGAGGGGCTGGGGTGTCACATCCTCACACCCTCTCTGGAGAGTCTAGGTTGCTGACAGGATCCTCCTTCAACCCCATCCCCTCTCACACCCACCCAGGCAAGGACACTGTGATTGTGGCCAAGGTGAATGGGAAGGAGCTCCAGGGCAAACCGACCATTAAGTGGTTCAAGGGCAAGTGGCTGGAGCTGGGCAGCAAGAGTGGTGCCCGATTCTCCTTTAAGGAGTCCCATGATGCCACAAGCAATGTGAGGACCTTTGGGAAGGGAGGGTGCGTGGCTGGGGCTGGAGGTTGTGGAGGCCCCGGTCTTGGAGGCTTGGGGCTCCTGAGATGAAGAAGCGACCCTCCAGGAATGGAGGCTGTGCTGGGCAGGGAGGAGGATGCTTGGGGAAGGGCAGCTGCACTTGGCCAGGGACATGTGCACTCCCAGGAAGGTCTCAGGGAATCAGCAACATGGGCTCCCAGGGCTCGAGATTGGCTGGGCATGGGGAGGGGCTGAGCTGGCCTCACTGGTGCTAAGCACCTCCATTCCAAGTCTCCATGGGCCCATCCTGTGGGTGTCCATGAGGACTTGGAGACAGAGTTGTGAAGTGGGCTCTGGGGGTGGTGGTGGTGCTGGAGGGTGGTCACCCACACCTACACCCTAGCCCTGGCCCCCAGGTGTACATCGTGGAGCTGCACATTGGGAAGGTGGTACTGGGGGACCGTGGGGATTACCGCCTCGAGGTCAAAACCAAGGATGCCTGCGACAGCTGTGGTTTCAACATCGATGTGGAGGGTGCGCTGGCAGGGAGGGGGGTCAAAGGTTGTGGGTTTAGGGTAGGGGTGGAGGCACCAGCCAGGTGTAGGGAGGGGAAGGTAGAGGTATGGAGGTGAGGTAGGTGCAGAAGTTTGGAGAAGGCTGTGGAGATTTAGGGGTCAGGGCATTCAAGATGGGGAGACGACCCACCGACTTAGAGTAGAAGGAGGAATAGATTTAGGGGTGAAAGTGTTCAGGGTCTTGGGTGCACATGCAAAGGCTTAGGAAGTAAGATTTTTGGTGGTTTTGTTTGTTTTTGTTTTTTTTATTGTTGGGGATTCATTGAAGGTACAAGAAACCAGGTTACACTGATTGCATTTGTTAGGTAAAGTCCCTCTGACAATCATGTCTTTTTTTTTTTTTTTTTTTTTTTGAGACAGAGTCTCACTATGTCACCTTC
>CAUYRH010114303.1:0-94467 GCA_963574655.1 Perodicticus potto | reverse complement strand
CAGTAGGTAGGGTGCTGGCCACATACACCCAGGCTGGTGGGTTTGAACCTGTCCCAGGCCAACAACAACAACAACAAAATAGCCACACATTGTGGCAGGCGCCTGTAGTCCCAGATACTTGGGTGGCTGAGGCAAGAGAATCGCTTACGCCCAAGAGTTTGAGGTTGCTGTGAGCTGTGACACCACAGCACTCTACTGAGGGTGAAATAGTGAGACTCTGTCCCAAAACAAAACAAACAAACAAAAAGAACTTTTTTTTTTTTTTTTGTTGGGGATTCATTGAGGGTACAAGAAACCATGTTACACTAGTTGTATCTGTTGGGTAAAGTCCCTCTTACAATCGAGTTTTGCCCCCCAAAGGTGTGGCACACACCAAGACACCAAGACCCCACCCCCCTCGCTCCTTCCCTCTCTCAGCTCTTCCTTTCCCCACCCCTCCCTCATTCTTTCTCTCTGTTCTCCCATTCCCTTACCCTCATCATGTCAATAATTGTCATTAATTGTCCTCATATCAAACTTGAGTACATGGGATTCATGCTTCTCCATTCTTGAGATGCTTTACTAAGAATAATGTGTTCTGTTCCATTTTCATGTCCGCCAGCAGTGTATGAAGGTTTGGTTTCTCCATATCCCTCCCATGTTTGGTGTGGTCACTCTCTAGGATTGTAGCTGGTCTGTGGTGTATGTGTCTTGCCCTGATGACGGAGGACGTGAACATGATGGGGGATGTGAGCATCTTTTCATGTGCTTAGGATGTCTTCTTAGGTTGAATGTCTATTGCCTAATTTTTAGTTGGGTTATTTGTCTTATTTTTCTCTTTTTAAAAATCGACACATGGTAATTGTACATATTTTGATAAGGACTGTATTGAATCTTGCTTTGGGGAGTATTGCCATGTTAATAATATAAGTTTTTTGATTCATGAACATGGAATGCTTTTCTCTTCATTTAGTTTTCTTTAATTTCTTTCAGCAATGTTTTCTGGTCTTCAATGTATAAGTCTTTCTCTTGATTAAATTTATTCTGAGGCATTTTATTCTCTAAAATGCTATAGTAAATGGAGGAATTTTCTTAATTTACTTTTGGAATTGGTGATTACTAGCATAAGAATTACAGCTGATTTTGTGTGTTGATAGTTTACCCTGAAACTTTGCTGAATTAATTAATTAGCTCTATGTAGTAGTTTGAGTGTGTGTGTGTTTTCTATGGCTGCAGCCCCCAGCCTCTGGGCCATGAACTAGTACCTGTCTATGGCTTGCGAGGAACTGGCCCACACAGCAGGACGTGGCTGATCAGCAAGTGAAGCTTCATCTGTACTTACAGTCACTGGCCATCACTCATATCACTGCCTGAGCTCCACCTCCAGTCAGATCAGTGAAGCATTAGATTCTCATAGGAGTGCAAACCGTACTGTAAACTGCTTATGGGAGGGATCTAGTTTGCACTTCTTATGAGACTCTAATGCCTGATGTTAAGAACTGGGGCAGAGGATGTAAGAACACACTTTATTTTTATGTCACTGTTTCCTTTCATCCCGCCATCTAGCTGTAGGAAAACAAACTTAAGGTTCCCACTGATTCTGCATTATTGCTAATTGTATAATTATTTTTTTATATATTACAATATAATAATAATAGAAATAAACAATAAGTGCAATGTGCTTAAATCATCCCCAAACCACTCCACCCTGGTCCATGGAAAAATTCTCCAGTAACGCATTAAAAGGATTACATATCATGACCACCTGAAACTTGTCCCTGGTGCCAAAAAGGTCAGGGACTGTTGTTCTATGGAATTGTCATATTTAGAATCATGTCATCTGCAAAAAGTGATATTTTTAGTTCATTTCTAATTTAGAGGCCATTAATTTCTTTTTCTTGCCTAATTGCTTTCTCTAGGGCTTCCAATGAGTGTTGAAGAGCAGTGGTGAAAATGGGCTTCCTTTTCTTGTTCCTAATCTTAGGGGGGTAATAATTTAGTCTCTTGCCATTGAATATGATATAAGCTGTGGTTACATACATTTATTAAAAAATGCCCTTTATCATATTACAGAAGTTCATTTTTAATGCTAGTTTTCTAAATGCCCTGTCTTCGTCTATTGAGATGATCTGTGTTTTTTTTCCTTCCTTTTGCTACATTAATGTAGTACACCCCATTGATTTATTTTCTTATGCTGAATGACTCTTGAATTCCTGGAAAAGCATTCAGTTGGCTATTGAATTCAGTTGCTGGTTTGTGGAGGACTTTTGTATCTATATTCATAGGAGTTATTGAGCTGTTGTTTTCTTGTATCTTTCTAGTTTATTATTTTTTATTCTATTGTAAATGGGATTATTGTCTTCATTTCATTTCTTATTCCTAGTAGAGAGAAGTACAATTGATTTTGTATATTGATGTTATATCCTGCAACCTTACTGAATTCATTTATCAGCTCTAGTCGTATTTTGTGGATTCCTTGGACTCTCTTATGTGAAAAATTGCATTATCTGAAAATGGAGATACCATTATCTTTCTTTCCATTTTGGATGGCTTTTATTTCTTGCATAATTCCTCTGCCTAGACCTTCTAATATATTGTTGAATAGCAGTAGTGAGATCAGACATCTTTTCTTGTTCCTAATCTTAGAAGTAAACTTTGAGTCTTTCACCATTAAATGTAGTATTCACTATGGACATATTTGTAGATGCCCTTTATCAGAATGAGGAAGTAGTATTTTGTAGCTAGTTTTCTAACTATTTTTATCACAAAAAGGTGTTTTTTATTCTATTAATAAATAGAATTTTATTATTTTGATTGCTTTCTGTAGTCTGAACTAATCTTGTATTACTAGGATAAATTTCACTAGAGTATGTGTGTGAGATAGATATATATGTATAAATTAAATGATTTTCTTTCCTTCTTTCTTTCTTTTTTTCTTTTTCTTTTTTTTTTTTTTTTTGCAGTTTTTGCAGTTTTTGGCCAGGGCTGGGTTTGAACTCCCCACCTCTGACATATGGGGCTGGCGCCCTACTCACTGAGCCACAGGCACCGCCCCCAAATGATTTTATTTCTAATAGATTATTTAAGGCTGCCCTGAGGGCTAAGGAAAAACAGGAGAAACTTTAAGTAGAAAAGTTTAGTTACTTGTGTCACAGAATGAGGCCCAAAAACCAAAAAGAAACCTTTTCAGTGTGTTAATCATATATTAATAGCAACAGGTGTCACAGAAAAGTTGAGTTACCTAACATATTCATGTACAGTTTGGTTACTTGTCTTAAGTACCTGTTACAAGTACTTGTCTGTTTGTACTTACTGATAAACTCAACTGTGTCATAAAAGTCTTTCTTTTATGATAGCTCAGGGGGTGGACCCTTCACAATGGCCTTCACTGGACCTTCAGCAACTTCCCATTTGCTATCATGGCATTTAAAAGGGAAATTTGAATAGATCAGCCATTGACTCAAGGTATGAACAAGATAGTGGAGGGTAATGAAAATATATTCGAAGTAACTATGAGCAAAACTGTGGAGACAAAGCTTAGCAATAAACAAAATTGCTTGCAGGCTGGCATGAGTCACCATGGCCTATGGGTTTGTGTGAAAACATGAGTGCACGGAGTTATTAGGCCCCTACTAACTGCATGAGAGGAAATAGCCCCACAGCAGGACATTAGAATCCTGTGGACTCAGGGAGTTTACAGTTGTTTTTTTTTTGGCTGGGGCTGGATTTGAACTTGTCACCTCCGGCCTATGGGGCTGGTGCCCTACTCCCTTGAGCCACAGGCGCCGCCCAATTCAGGAAGTTTAATGTTAGGTTTCAAAAGGAAAACCAACTCACATAATCATCAGGTACACTCTTGCTTAAGACAAGGCTGGAGATGGGGCTGCCTGGTGTGTGTGTGTGTGTGTGTGTGTGTGTATGTAGAGTTTGAAGATAGTAAAATATAGAAAGAAATTAAACATTGCTTATTTCAATAATTGGTTTCTATTAGTAATTTGACTCTAAAATTTTGTTAGCTTTAGTTATTTTCCTTAACACAAATTCATACTTTAAACATCATTTATGCCTAGATTTTTACATTGAATTTTATTTTATGATTTCAATTACATTACTGTCAGAGAAAGTATGTTTGGCATATTTGTCACAGCTTATGTGTGTGTGTGTGTATAATTGCACTTCTGAGAGCAATTAAAGTGCTTGAAAGTAGAACAGTGTGTGCTGATCTGTATATTGCCCTGGAGTGTAGCCACGTTCTCATGGATTCCAGATAAAAGAAGCTTATTCAGAGAGACAGAGAGACAGAGAGAGGTGTCAGTTTCTAAAACATGTAAATTTTAAAATGTAAAGATGCTTTTCCCTGATGAAAATTTAATTCTGGGATTTAGATATTCTGTTAAGTGTTGTTCTAGGGAAAGCTTAAGCCTATGGCAGAGCCTTCTGTTCCGTCAGGAGAATCAAGATGCCGGGATTTCAGTTGAAGTTATAAGATGACAAAAAGCTATTAGATGGACATGTAGAAAACCCCAGTAACACAAGTCTTAAGGTTTAAGGAAGAAAAGCTGCTCTCCATGAGGGGCGTGGAGCCTCGGGTGACATTTGGCCTTCCTTCCGTGAAGGGCAGGCAGTGCTCAGTTAGGAATCACCTCCTCATCAATACAGGTCAAACTGGTCCTTTTGTTGAAGTGAAGTCAGCTCATAGCGCAGTCTTAGATGATAAGTTATGTAGCTGACTCTGTACAGCTCAAAGGAGATCTGTCTGTTCAGGCATAGTAGATTGGTAGCTGACAGTTACATTTTTGGCTTTTTCAGTTAATTTAAATGGTATTTCTAGTTTTTTGAAAATTCTGATTTGTCTGTACGTACATGAATTTCCAGTACTATATATTGCTTGGAATGGTGTTTACCAGTTAGAGCATTTCTGAGAGGACTGTTGTCAACAATATTGTGTGTGAAAATCTGCCCTGTAGTTGATGACAGGACCTTCCGCTCCAGCCCATTCCTGCACCTGGCTCTGTGCAGGTGGACGGGAAGCACTGCAGAGCCATGACGGCTGTCAGGGTGCATCTGACTGACAGCGGGGCCGGTCCCCAGGACGGATGGACAGCCTGCAGAGGGAACCTCTCCAGACCGCTGTGCACACTGGGGTGCCGACTCCAGCCGCACTCAACTTCAGTTTAGGAAATATCACTTCAGTGGCTCGTATGTTGATAGAAAGGGAGAAATGAGTAAGAATAAAACACGATGCTTGCCCTGAGGAGGGTATCTATTTTTTGTAACAGTTTCATTGAGGTGCACTTCACATGCTTTGTGATTCCTTCATTTAAGTGTACAATTCAATGGTTTTTAGCACATTTACAGAGTTGTGTAATGTCATCACAGTCAACATTAGAGTCTTTCCCCCACCCTAGATGGAAAGTCCAAATGATTTAGCTATTCTTTCCCACTCCTCTGCCCCCAGCCCTTCTTTCTATCTTTATTGATTTCCCTGCTGTCCACATTTCTTGAGTATAACATGTGGCCTTTTGTGTCTGGCTTCTTTGACTAAACATAATTATTTTACGGTTATTTGCAATGTAGATTTGATTGGCATATCATTTCTTTTTATTTAATTTAATACATTAAATGTATAAAGCATAATTTGCCTTCCCATTCTCCAGGTTATGGGGCCTTCAGGTGAACATATTTTCACTTCTCTTGGTCATGTATCCATGAGTAGAATTGCTGGGTCATATAGTAGTCTATGTTTAATTTATTGAGGAACTGCCAACCTGTTTCCCACAGTGGCTGCACCATTCACATTCTCACCAGCAGTGCACGAGGCTCCAACTATCCTTGCCAACAATCATTGTCTGTTTGTTTACAGCCATCGTAATGAGGATAAAGTGAAATCTCAATTTTGGATTGCCCATTTTTCCTAATGCCCAATATATTCGATGACTTCACATACTTATCTGTTTCTATGGCAACTTTGTGAAGTTTTTGTCAGTTGTTTCAGTTTCACAGTTGAAGAACTGATATGCGGAGAGATTAGGTGACCTGCCCCAGGCATCTCCAGTGGCGTGTACATTTGGCAGCAGGCCCTGTTGTGTCCCTTCCAGGACACCTGTGCCCTTTCCTTTCCCCACACTGCTTGAAGTCCTTGCAAGGGCTTCTAAATTTAGAGGAAGGGGAGTTCCCAGTGCACCGCTGGGAACGCAGCAGAGGAAGGTGTCAATTCCAGCTTCTTATATGATGGCTTCAGGTGGAAAGTGGTGTTTGAATTAGTTTCTGAAGGATGTTTAAAATTGTAAGTGAGAAATGGGTGGAAGAGAATATTAGGTAGAAGGAGCACTGTGCACATAGAAGAAGATGGCAAAAAGTTGTTGCCCTGCTTGAGAATTATGAGCATTGTGAGTCACGCATTGGGCCACAGCGGGTAGAGCTGAAAAGTGACTTAGAACATTAGGCTCTAACTGATTTGTGGTTGACCTAGTACATTTTTAGCTATCTTAAAAATTTTAATGATTCAGAAGAGTTGCAAGAACAGCAGACAGAACTCCTCCCTGACAAACCATATGAAATTAAGTTGCCAAGATGAAAGTTTTACCTGTCACCCACTTACCCTGTTTAATATAAAGCAAGCAAACAGAAAAACACAGAGATTGAGTCCAGGCTCAAGTGTTGCCTGTAACAGTCCTGTCTCTTTTGCATTCTTCAGTTGGTGGCAATTCTGCAGTTCTCCGCAGCTTCCATGACGTTGGCATCTTTAATGATATAGGCCATGATTTTGTGACATGCCTCTCACTTCAGGTCTGTCTGATATTTCCTCACTATTCGACGTAGGCTGTGCATCTGGGGGACTATCCCAGGGCAGGGCTGTGTCACTGCATCCTGTCAGGGGGTGTTCAACTTCCGTTTGTCCATTTCCCATTAACGGTAGTTTTGGTCACTTGATTAAAAGGATGTGTGCCAAATTTCTCCACTGTAAAAGTACTTTTTTCCTTTTATAATTAATACATATCGGCTAAGGGGTTACTTTGAGATTATGTAAATATTCTATTCCTTTTCAAAATTGTACCCACTGGGTTTCAGCATCTGTCGATATTTATCAGATAAATAGTTATCAGTGTGATGTTTGCCAAATGGTGATGTTCTAATTCTATTATTCCTTTCATATTTATTGTTTGGATTCTCTTGTCCTGAAGTTTATTTACTTATTCATGTTTTACACTCAATGTTAGGGAGTACTGGACCCCTGTTTTATTCAGAATTGGTATCGTTATGTAGAAGCTTGGTGGGGGGAGGTGGACTAGAAAAGGTTGGCCAGCCGCCCTCACTGACCCCAGGGAGTCGACAGCCACCTGGGGGGCTGTTGGGTTAGCTAATAAATAACCGTTGCAGAGGATAGCAAGGTAATTAATCAAAGAGGCAACCCTGGTCAGAAAGTGTAAGGAACCCTTCATGGAGAAAATTAGTTGATGTTGTACCACTCTGAAGCAAAGGGGGTGGCTTAGAGAAAATTTATTATCATGCAGCTCTGGAGGTCAAGAGTCTGAAATGGGTTTCATTTCAGTCTTAGAATATTTTAAGGAATTACAAGAGTAGTAGATTGAGGCCATTTTAATGAAAAATCTTTTGAAAGTGGTAATGAGGAACTTGCAGTCAAAGCGGTGATATAGTGGTTGGGGGGAGTATTTATTTGGCAGTAGTGGGCCAGATGAGGAAGGAGGGCTGGGGAGACCATTAGAGAGATTGATGCTACATGCATGTAAGAGGCAGCGCCTTACCCAGGGTGGTGGGAGTGGAGCCAGGACAACATAAGACACTCTGGGATCGCCACTTACTTTCTCTGGAAAGCGACTGAATAAAAAGACAACACATGAGTTCCTTTGTTCCGAGTTTTTGTAGCCTGGAAGGCTCTATGAATTGATGGGCCAGGGAAATAAAGTTCCTGACCTTGCATGGTTCTCTTTTCATGTAAATATCATCCTGTTCCCCAGCAAGTGCATTTTAATGTGACAATAAGACAGTAATTCCCAAGGTAGGAAAAACATTAAATGTGCATAATTCACTAACTGGGACAATTTTCTGTGGTCATATGATGTGACAGGAGATTTTTTTGTTATGTTATTGTGCCTGGGCGTCAGGTAGTCATTCAACTACCACAAATCTCAGCTTTACTGCAGTTCTGAAAACAGTGACACCTGCTATAACAGCCCTTTCTCCTCTTCTGTCACTTGACTGCAGATCATGTCACCACTTCCCAAGGCATTTCCCTTGGAGTGGATTCCCTCACATGTTCCATAAGCATTGTGGAAGGACCGTGTTTTTTTCCTCTGTCAAGGGTGTGCAGCCAGCCAGACTCTACTCCTTATGAATCAAAGTTAATTTTATCTTTGGACCTTCTACATAATCACCAGTGAAGTGAAGCTGTGAACTTCACATAAGACAAACTTCTTTAAAATAAGAATTAAATATATTTTCATGTAAAACTGTAGGAGATTTATAACATATAAAACATTATAATGAGTAAATTAGAAATATTAATACAGCCACTAGACAGAGCTTACCATTATCATACAGTTATATTTTCCCAATCATTTTGAGTATTTATTTGACTATCTAGAGGTAATCTAAAATTAAAATTGTGATTTTATTGTTCATACTGCCTTTGTAACCTTTTCTTCTTTACTTAGAAATGTAATTTGAACAAATTTCCCTTTCTTTAAATAATTTTTGAGAACCTGACTATATATGATCACATAATTACCTGTATTATGAGACGTCACAGTTTAGTCAGTTTTTTCCTTTGTGTTGGACATTAACTTTTTCTGTCTTACAAATAATGATGCAGAACACATCCTTCTAAAGAAATTAGACATTTGTTACTTCTTTGTCATTGTTGTAAGTGGCACGTACAACTTGCATACAGGGTATGGAAATAATGTTTTCCTCTGACATGATATCAGAAAATTCAAACTTGAAAAAGGAAAATAAATGGAACAAAACTAGATCTCTGTACGTGTAGGCACTATTTTCTGTTAACATTGTGTTAGTAAGGACTATGTTTTGCCCATATTGTATTCACAATTCTTGGTACATAAAATATGCAATAACTCATATTTCTTTTATTAAAATATTTTAAATAAAATGACTCACAGACAGGTTGAATCAATAATCAAAGAAAAGCCTTGGACATGAGGGTTTCACTAGTGAATTCTACCAAACATTTCAAGAGCTAACAGTAATCCTTCTCAACTTTTCCAAAAAATTTCAAATGAGGTAATACTTCTTAAATTATTTTATTTATTATTATCATGATATCAAACTCAGACAAATACACAATAATAGAATTATAGACCAGTTTTCCTCATGAATGTTGATGTGAAAATCCTCAACAGAATACTAGAAAAACCAAATTCAACAGCATATTAAAAGTATTATTCAAAAAACAAAAACAAAAACAAAAGTATTATTCACTATGACCAAGTGGAATGCAAAGATGGTTCAAATGTGAAAATTGATCAGTGTAATATATCACATTAACAAAACAAAGGGGAAAAAAAATATGGCCATCTCAACTGATGCAGAAAAAGCATTGATTGACAAGATTCACCCTTTCCTGATAAAATACTCCATAAGCCAGAACAGAAGGGAACTACCTCAACATCGTAAAAGGGATATTCGAAAACCCACAGGGAAGCTCAGGCTCAATAGTGAACGTCTTTAAGCTTTTCCTCTAAGATCAGAAGCAAGGCCAAGATGTCCCCTCCCTCACTTCTTTTCAACATAGTTCCGTCTAGACTAATTAGGTAAGAAAACAAAATAAAAGGTAACCTAAATGGACAGGAGATATAAAATTATCCTTGTTAGCAGATGATATGACTATATATGTAGAAAACTCTAAATATTAAAAACTAACCTTTAGAACTATTAAAGCAATTCAGCAAAGTATGATAGCAAGCTATGAAGTCAACACACAAAAAATCGGTTTGAATTTCTCTACTTTAACAATGAGTGTTCTTCTTCCTTCTAGGGCAAACCTACTTTTGATGTTTATGTAAACACACTTAGTTGTTGCTCGAGCTTGTGTTTATGCTGCTGCATGCAACTGTGTTCTTCTGTCTTTCCCATTTGGGCTACTGTCTCTTAACTTCTACCACTCACACAAACACCCACTTCCCAATGTAATATTTAACTAAAAAATATCTATAAGTATGCAAAATTTAAAAAATTAGAATTTCTTCTGATTGTATTTCCTTTCCTCTGCAACATTTGTTTTCCATAGAGTCACTAATTGCCTCTTTTTTCTCGTGCAATTTTCTGTGTCTCTGACACTAAGTCATTCCCACATTCTCCATCAGAGTAGAAGTCAGGCTTTTGAAGGCATGGTTTTATTGGCTTCTCACTTCAGGTTATGGGTTAACGTTCTTCCCAGTCTTGTGTGCACACACTTGTGCCATGCCTGTAGATGCCTTCAGGGCCTTCTCTGTCTCCAGGCATGAAATCCACATGCCGCACCTTGGGTGGGGGTGGAGGGTGGAGGGGGTGCGGGGAGGGGGGAAGCGTCAGCTTTCGTTCCTTGTTCCTGGCACCTTGCAGACTCATGCAATCTGGAAAGCCTTGTCCTTCCTATCTGGTAAATAAATTTGACTTGTATCTTTTATCAATTTTTGCCCTCTATTTCATTTTATTGTAACTTCCATTATTTGAAGATACTGGTTTTGCATATATTTGAGAGTTATCCACAAGCGGTTAGTGTTTTATTGATGCTATTGTAAATGTTACTCTTTAAAACATCTTTAATTTCAAAATTAAAAATTTTGCTATTTATTGTTCATAAATTTATTGTTCATAAATTTCAGTTTTTTAATTACAAAAATGCATTTGATTTTTGTTTATTGTGGCTTTCCTTAACTCATTTATTACTTTTAGGAGTTTCTTTGTAGATTTTTTTGGATAATCTGTACACAGACATGTCATTTGAAATTAAAGACAGCTTTATTCCTCTGCAATGTGTATGCCTTTTATTTATTTTTCTTACCTATTACACTGGCAAGGACTGCTAATGTTGAATACACATTGTACAAGTGTTCATGTTTTCTTTGCTCTCAACTGTAAGGAAAAAGCTTGTAATCTTTCACCATGAAATGCGATGCTAGCTGTAAATTTTATGTAGATGTCATTTTCAGATTAAGGACATTCTCTCTTCCTAGTTTGCTTAGAATTTTATGCTAAATGGATGCTGTATTTATATGATCATGTGTCTTATTTTTCTTTAGTCTGTTTGGTCAATTTTGTATTGAATGTTGAACTAACCTTGCATTCTTAGATTGCTGTTCTCTTATTATGGAGTTGGTCTTATTCTGTTGTCCAGGTTAGAGTGCATCCAGGCTTCATCATGGATCACCACAATGTCAAATTCCTGAGCGCATGTGAGTGATCCTCCTGCCTCAGCCTCCTGTGTAGGTGGGACTACAGGAACCTGTCACCATGCCCAGATAATTGTTTTATTTTTGGTAGAGATGACTGGGTCTTGCTGTGTTGTGAAGGCTGTTCTTGAACTCCTGGCCTCAAATGATCCTTCAGCCTTGGTCTCCTGAAGTGAGCCACCATGACCGCATTTTAAAACTGGAAATCTCACATTCAGACTTGTGTTCATGATCATTCAATAAACGTTGAATGAACGTTTATTTTCAGAGAGTAAAACTATAGTAATTGATATCTGGGGAAGTAATGAAGTGTACTTATATAAATAATAACAGTTTCTCTAGATTTTCTAGAATCGCCCCTTATCTAGACCTGCTTAGTAAATACATATTCTGAATGTTTGATGAACACACAGAAATGCGAAGTTTAGCAAATTAATATTTTATTACCCAATAGCTGCTTAGTTTTACTTCATAATTTCTTTACAAAGCTAAAATTACAATAGCACAATTTATGATATAAACGAATCTTTTATCTGGTTGCACATTAACTTTTTTTTTTTATCCACACAAAGGATTAGTACATTTTAAATGGCGTTGTGGTTGTTTCTATATATAGCTTTCCTTGGCATACAGAAGGTAAGAATTCAAAGAAAAATGTAATTGTTAATTTGTTAACTGAAAAAATAGTGAGCACCTAAGTATGAAGCGCAGCTAGGAGCTGAGAAAATAGCAAAGAACAATAGAACGTAACACATCAGGACAGCTAAGTCGTTCATAAAGTGGCCCTCAGTGGATTATTATGGAGCCTCGAGAGAAAAACAGAAGCGAAATACCCATGGTTGTTTACTCTAAAATATGAAGTATTGAAAGAAAGAGAGAGCACTAAGTGCCCTGTGTTGAATGGCTGGCATTTACACCCCCCCGGGTTAGATTGGGTATTTGAGGGGGCTGTGCTTTTTGAAGACAGTTCTGCTGGGAGCTTCGGGAGCAACCCATATGTGTGGTTTCCTGGTGATTTCACTCGATGCGGATGAGAGTTTATTTCCTTAGGTCGTCTATTCTGGATATACTACAGCTCAACCATACTTTGACTGAAACAATCAATTACAAAATGAGCCCTTTGACACGTGCCTGAGTGCTGATGTTCCGTGCTGTAGATCAAAGAGCTCTGCGTGTGCTTTAGGGTCTGATTGATGAGCAAATGCCAAATCTGACAGCTTGTTATAAATATTAGGGGGTCTGACTTGGGTTCTTTTGCTAAAGGGCATATTTTAGCTTTAATTGTGATGAGCTGAATATGCGTCCAGGACTCTGTTATCTAAGGTATAAATGTAAGGTCGGTTTCATCATTTTTTAAAATTTCATGTTAGTACAAGGGCACATACAATTCGGTTACATTGGTTGCATTTGTAAGGTAATGTCTGAGTTGCAGTTGAGCCCTTCACCCTGCTGTGCCATATGCCCCCACATTGTACCTGTCAGGTGGGAACTTGCCAGCTCCTCTCCCCCTTCTTAAATTTAATTGTGTTTTCTCTCGGGCCTGTAGTTGTTGATCTACTAGTTTTAACATATTACTGAATACATGGGATGCTTGGTTTTCTATTCTTGAGATGCTTTAATTAAGGGGATGTTCTCCAAATCCATCTGGTAAATACAAAACGTGCAAAGTCTTCATCTTTTTATGGCTAAATAGTATTCCATGGTGTGTGTGTATGTGTGTGTGTGCACGCACATACATGGATTAATAAATTGTGATATATATATACACATCCATGGATTGATGGGCACTTGGGTTGTTTCTACTTCTTTGCAATTTGGAATCGAGCTGCTATAAGTATTTGAGTGCAAATGTCCTTAAGATAAAATGATTTGTTTTCTTCTGGGTATTTAGTAATGGGTTTATAGGATCAAATGGAAGGTCTCCTTTTGTCTCTTTAAAGATTTTCCTTGCTTTGCTCTAAAAGGTCTGTTTTACTTTGCAATCCTACCAACAGTGCATAAGTGTTCCCTTCTCTCAGCAAACATATTTTTTGGAAGCAAAATAGGGTGAACCCAAATTAGGCTTAACAGTGATGGAGATGCCTGATTATCTTTGTGCCCCTTTTGTCCAGTGCTGCACAGCATACCCCTGTCTGACACAGGACAGCTAGGGATCTAGTGGCCACTTGGGGCTGTGATTGTTCCCATAAAGGGCGCTCCTGTCTGCAGAGCCTCTGGGGGAATGGCAGCGCTCAGTGAGTGGTAACTTCTGTCCCTGCCATTGGGAGGCCCGGCCAGTCGGGTTGCTCTGCCTCACAAGGTTTATGAAGCGGAAATAAATAACTGCTGTCTGAGGGGCTTTCTTAGATAATCCAGGCTCTTAAAATGATGGCAAAAACCATTCAGAGCTTAACTGGTACTAGCCTGGAACGCCTCATCCTCATTCTCAGTTGATGTTTTCTCTTGGACTCAAGGCCCTGCAGCCTACAGGGCACTCAGTGAACCCCAAGGCATCTCTGTGGAAGTTTTGATTTCTGTAGACTGCAAGTAAGGAGACACGGGCTCTAACTTTGACTTTACTATCGGTTGTTTTACCTTGGATAAGTCACTTAAAATGCCAGGTCTCACTTTTCACATCAGTAGCATTGAGGAGTTAGATGGAGTGTCTATCCAGATCTGTTTTTATGATCAATATCCTGTCTATTGTAACTAGAACTCCTCTGACTCCTAGCAGATCCCTTTTTATTGCTGATTGTTAAATGAGACTCTTGGTAATTACTTTAAAAATTGTTTTTCATGAACTTATGATTTTTGGTTCTTGAATTGGCCAATTGGTTGTTTTGCTTCTCTGGATCCCATGGGTCACTTAGGCCAGATGTCAGGGACTTAAGGAATTGTTCTACTTATTCATGATCACAATTCTTTAAAATGTTCCACTGGAAAAGTCTTGTTCCTGCTTGGTCCATTATTCCTGGAGCAAAAATAATCGAGGATGCCCTCAAAAAAGAGATTCTAAAACCAGTATGACACCTACATTGGCCCTTTTAATACGGAACAAAAAAATGAGGAGTATAGCATTGTCTTAAACAGATACCATAAATCAGGTGGCCTTCCCTGGGCACCATCCCACTTACTGAGCTACTTGGGAAGTTAGCCAGTATTGATGCCCGGACACTGTCTTATTCTCCTGGTACCTCTGATAATATCACACCTGACCAGCAACCAGACAACTTTGTATCAGAATTCCATTCAGAATTCTGAGACTAATGTCTCTCATTCTTGGCCACTACAACATTAAATGTAACATTTTTAGGAAATACATCTCATTTCATTCATTAAACAAACACTCTCCATACATTGCCAGCTATATGTTGTGAGGAAATAGCAGTGGAGTGAACATAGTCCTATCAGAAGGCAGCTATTTTCTAAATGGAGCAGGGAAACACGAAATATGTCAAGTCTGCAGTACGTTAGATGGTGGTCAGTGGTGTGGAGAGAAAAAGGGAAGGTGAGGAAGGACACACATTGGGGGAGGAGGTTCAGGGCAGGACTTAGTGGGAATGTGACGCTTGTGTGAGTAATGACTTGATGAAGAAGTGAAGAGTCTAGATGGCGTCTGGGAGAACTGTCCAGGTAGAGGAACAGCACAAACCAGACCTTGAGAGGGGCGGTGGTCTGCTGAGTTACCACAGGAGTGGAGCCAAGGGGACAGGAAGTCAGAGCAGTGGGGGGCCAAGTTGTGCAAAGGCCCGCAGGTCACTGGGAGGACTTGCCCTTTCCCTGAGTGACTAGGGAGCCATGGGAAAGACATGACCTAGAAAGGTTTGAACTGACATTATCTTAGCTTGACCCTTGGGTTCTTCCTTTTTGGCTCTCATCCTGTATTTGTGTCATCCGGAGGGACTTTTTCTTGACCCAGATCCTTTCTACTCCACGCTCTGGAAATGACCTCCATAGGGCCCAGCTTCTGTCTCTTCCCCTGGGGCTCCCCTGCTGTCCCTCTGGAGGCCCCCACTTATCCTGCATATCCTAAATGGCCCTCCTGTTGCTTCTGGTCAGTTTGGAAAATCTCGTCCCTGAGGCCTCAGGCTCTTCTGTGCCACATCGTGTGTTGCAGCCCATAGAGCCTATGGGTAGGAGGAGTGAGAGTTATAAGAAATACCCGTACAGCTCAATAATGGAACACCTGGGTGGAAAGGGCATGGAGAGAGATTTAGCTCTCCTAACAAGCATGAGAGCTCGCGAGATGAGAGCAGTGGTGAACTGGCAGCCTCTACACCTGTGGTGTTGAGAGGCACAAGATCAGCCTTATATTAGGCTGGAGGAGAAGGCAGTCAGGAGCATGCACATTCTATCACAGACCCGCTTACTCTGACTCTGTCTCCTCTCCTGCCAGTAGAATGCCAGCACGGCATCTTTCTGCTGAAGATCACCAAGCTCTGCTAAAGACTAAGATGTATCTTTCTAAGAAGACTGCTTTTCTCTAAGTCTCTCTCTCTCTCTCTCTCTCTCTCTCCAGCTAAAGTAGATAGCCCTCAGGCACCTAAGAGACCTGAGCAAGGTAATTTAGTGGTCGGTGTCCGCTAGTTACTGTGTCTAGTTAAGCAGGCCCAAGACCTGGCCAGTCCTGGGCCCTGACAAGTGGTGTCAGAAGTGACATGTGACAATCTTGCCTCTCTTTTTGCTGCTGTCTAGATTCCTTGGGATTATTCTTCGTCACTAACTGAAAATAATCTGTCGCCTGGGTCTCCTTGTTCACCTACAGAGTTTTCCAGCATCCCGGGGAATCCAGGGCTGAGCGGCTGGATGATTCCTTGATCCCAGGGACAGTGACACTTTTCTCTTGGTTTGGTTCAGCCACCCATGCCCACAGCCACAGCTTGGACCTCAGGGATTTTTCTTCAGAGATTGCCCTTTTCTGAAGTCTTAAACTCTTAAGTGTGGTGGAATGAGGTGGACGGGAATAACTACATTTAAACGGTGGTGTCTGGGTCCCCATTGAGCCAGCTGCGTTTCACCCTGTCACCCTCGCAGGACTGCACATCGGCCTCCAGGGGGACCTCCGACTCCTGGTCCCAGTCCCAGGTCGGGCCGCCGTGGGCCGAGGGTGCTCTGGGCCCCCAGTTCAAGGTGGCCTCGCGATGAAGTCTATGTAGGGGCAGAAGGCATCGACCACCAGTGAGCTGTATGGTTTCATTTATATGAAGGGAGTAACAGAAGTAGAGAAGCCATCTTCGTGGTTAGAGGCCAGGGTAGGGAGTTCTCCAGGAGCAGGAGGAGAAGGGGGCTGGAGCCCTGTGCAGAGAGGGGTCAGGGCTCTGGAGATGTCCTGGTTCTGACCCGGCTCAGCTTCTTCAGCTCCGCCAGCTCTGTGAGCAATATTCAGACTGTCTGCTTGGTTTGCGTACTTTCCTTTGAATAGATTTTATTTTAGAAAAAGTTTTAAAATGAAGGGAAATTAGTCATAAAAACAGAATTACATAGAAAAATCGTTATTTCAGAGACTTTATCATACGGCTTCAGGTTTTCTTCTTAAGTGATAAACAGGGTTTTGAGTAATACAACTAGATTATATTAATGCATTTTGATACTATACCCCTGAAACACACACATACATAAATAGATACACACTTCTTAAAACATTTTCATTAATTCTAATTTGTACCAAAGAGTAATCCTCACATTCGAAAAGAAGGAATTGTCAACAAAATATGACATTCTGGATCTAAGTAGTGTAGTAAACTGAATATTATTATTAATACTGTATTTTAAACAAATATGAAAAACACTTAGAACATCCCAAATAAGTATTTGGCTAATGATTGATCCAAGACAGTAATCACAGATTATACTTACACTTGTTTTTTAGAGAGCAAAACTGGAAAAAATACATGTTTTGTAAACATTTACCCAGTTGTCTAAACCTTTATTTAATGGCAACAATGGCAGGTTCATAGTCTTAAGTGCTTTTATTTTTAAAAAATGAAAATAAATGTGTTTACAATTCAGTTTGACAAAACAAGTACAAAATAGACCTAAGGGAAATCGCAGGGAGGAAGTCATAATAGTTAAAGCAGCAAACAAAATGATTAAAAAAGAAGAAAAAAGAAAACAATGGACCTGACAAATAAATCTAAGTACTTAACTGCTTGCAAGGGTAAAGAAAACAACACGATATAGACAGACCTCTAGCGAATGTAATTAGGATTAAAAGAGCACAAACATAAAGAGAAACAGGAAAGCGAGCTGGAAGGAAATTTTAAATAGAGTGCTTTTACGATGTCGTGCCAATATATATTTTTAGATTGCAATGATAAACAGCAATTTTTGTAAGTTATAATTACAAATTATAATGGGAATAAAACGCAAATAGACATAGCATTATTGGAGAAATTGGAAGGATTAGCAGAATCTTTTCAAATCATAGTTTGATGTCTGATAATTTATTGTGAGTTTTTGCAAACTTCTGATGGAGCTTGGAAATCAGAGACCCGGGTATCAGCTCTGCCAAGTGCTGGCACTGCTATTTGAACTTGACCCACCTGCTTAACCTCACGGAGTGAATGAATGGCCCAGTGAGTAAGAGCTTGCATCCCAGCATGCCTTAGCCTTCTCTGAAGTTATCGTAAGAGTTAAGTGAGTTCTTAGCATGGGCACTTCAGAGTGAGCATTGAGGTAACAGCAGGTGTTATTAGTAATATGAAACGTCTGGTAGGACATAGGAATCAGACTATCTGTGAGTAATCTTTGGATAGTTACCATTTTGCCATGTATAATGCACATTTTTTTGCCCAAAATTTTCAGGGAAAAATAAGGATGTGCCTTGTACATGGGTAGTCTACAGGGTGCCCTAAAAGTTGCCCTACATGGGGAAAATGGGAAATTGTAGCTAAATATACCTTTATTTACAAAATATTCATTACACAGTTTTGCAAAGAGGTGGTCAAAACATAGAAATTATTTTGTAAATGAAACAAGTACCTAAATGTAAACAAATAAAAATTTGAATTAAAAATAAAAAAGAAATGAAAGATGTTTTTCCCTGAAAGTATGGGCCAAAACCATGGGTGCACATTACCCAGGGGAGCATATTATACATGGCAAAATACAGTACGTCTTTCTTTTCAGGTTATCCTGATCCAGAACATTTTTCCTGGACAGAATATCTGGAAGCTACCCACACTAACGCAGTTCCTGCCAGAGTTTTTAAAATGGTAAGTTGTATATGAGTACACCCTCTCCCCTTTAAACAACGTCCATGTTGTGTGGAGTCACGCCTTCACTTTTAAATCATTTCAGTTTTTTCTTTCAAAATTCAAGTAATATTTCCCTGCCCAATTTGCTTTGCTTTTAGTTAAAAATGCTAAGTAGGTGACTCATTTGCTGTTATTTCTACATAGATGATGATAAAACACAGGAGCTGCACGTCAGGGGTGCAGCTTCCCCAGGGCTGAGGCTGAGTCCGTGCATTTCTGGTTCTGTGAGTCTGCTAAGCGGGAACTCTGAGCTCCCACAGCACCACTCACTCAGGGACTGTCTGAACGTCACTAATGCCATAACAAAGGAGGTGAACGCGTGTAGTCTGTGTACACAGTTTTGTCCATTTTGAGGAAACATTTCTCAGCATTTGTTAGGATGCCAATTTTTAGAGTTCAAATTTACACTTATATATTTATTCTAGGGTTGAATCAAGTATAATTTTTTAAAAGGTAGTACATAGATAACCTAGTTAGAGGTATTTATATTCTAAACCAGTCGTTTTCAAATTATGTTTCCTCTTAATTCTCATGCACTTCAGGCTCTCTGGCTGCCCATCTGTAATCTGAATTTTACACATTGGGCTTCTACATATGATTTAATTTATTGGAAGTTTTCAAGAGATCAAAAGGGGTCTGAAACAAACTGCCGTTTCATTTTTTCTAATTGATTGTAATAGTCCAGATTTGGAAAATACAAATGGAATTTGTAATGTACAGTTTTTTTTAATTGATTGTAATAGTCCAGATTTGGAAAATACGAATGTAATTTGTAATAAAATGGGGAAGGCAGAAGTGCTGGGGCCCTGGGAAGTGTTTTAAGAACTGCAGAAGTGCCCAGGTATTGGTAGTCTCTTTCTCTCTTGCTTTCTTCCAAAACTATTTTACTTTTCCAAGAGGAGTATCCTAAAAAAAAAAGCCAAGAAAAGATTTAGCTAAGAGGCAATTTCTAGACTCTGTCTTGGGTTGTTTTAGAGACAGCCCAGGTGTGTTTCTTTGGCATCTAGAGAATGGAACATGTTGACCTCTGTTGCTGGGGAAAGTGACCTTGGGGGGAACAGAAAGATTCTCCAGAATCAGAGACCTACCTCTGTATAGTGTACTCCATTTAGTGGTTGTGCTAATGCACTTTATTAATAGAAAGAAAATATGTCCCCACAAAAGCAGAAGAGAAAATACTAGATATTGGAGAGTGATTTGTCTGTTTTATTTTCCTTATTGTCATTTCTGGACTTGAAAAATTCAATACACTTTTGTTTCCAGTAAAGTCAATTGAACACTCTTATGCATAGTGGCTTACAGAGGGATGCTTTTTGCCAACCTATAAAAAACTGTCAGAGCTGTCGTTTGACTTGGATTTTTGATAATAAAATTTCTTTAGTTTCACTGCTTTGGTAAATCTGAGTGTCTTTATGGCTGCTTGGGTGTCTGTCATGAGAGACTCTGTTCCCAGCATTTTAAGGTGTAAAAGATATCTTCACACAGATCAAACCTCTTAGGTTACAGATAAAGTGACAAAAATGTAAATTATGGCTTTAAATTATATCATAGTATGATTTTAAAATAATGTAAGAATTGAAATTACACGACTTTTATCTAAGTATATCTTAAAGTTTAGAATTATGTATAATCATATTTAGTCTTTCTAATTATTTATTAAATAATTTTGCCTTCTAGCCCACATGCTTTGAAACTGGACAGTGGTAATAGTCAATAATTTCTTAATTTTGTAAGGTTAAATTCAGAAAAAAGGAAAAATCTAATCAAACATATAAACTGTAGTAAGATCCTTTTTGAGCCTTTGTGTGATCATTAGCAAGTGTACAATTTAACTTGTCTTAGTCCTAGCTATGTTTAAAATTAACAACAACAAAAATCTTTCTCTTCTCACAGGCTTCTGTGAAACCGGATAAAATAATATGCACAACGTCCTGTGTGCTCTTGAAACTAAGTTCCCGTTGCATTGAAAATCTGCATGTTAAACTCATGTTTTAGAAAAGATTTAGTAGAGTATCTGAATTTTTGAATTTAGCATGATTCGTTGCACTTGTAATGTTACAGAGATTGCGACATGGTTTTCAGCCACCTATGAAACTTGAAGTTGTGGATAAAAGAAACCCCAGGTTAATTCGAGTTGCTACAATTACAGATGTTGATGACCAAAGAGTAAAGGTACATGTTTTAAATTATAATGTTATTATGTTTTAGCATTTCCCCCCACATTTCTTGGCCAAGATGGCACTAGAAGTATTAGGATCTCTAAGACAGGGTGGCCGTGTAACTCACACACAGGCTGGCTACAGAGGCTCTGATTTGTTTGGTGCAGTGAAGAATAAAACTCTCAGTGGCTTGATTTTTAGTCACATGTCTCTGAGTAGAGTTTATATCAATGTTTTTCAACTTTTTTTTTTAATCTCACAGCACACTTGAATTTGTAGTTAATCTTAACATGGCACACTTAAATTATGTTGATCAAAAAAAAAAAAGAGTTAAAAGGAAGAATATATTTACTATGCTTGCTTTGAACTTCTTTAGAAAATTCATTAATGATCTTTAAAGATTTTTGCAGGACGTCTAAGATCCTTTCATAGCACACCTGTTGAAAATCTCTGGTTTATATGTATGTGAAGTGGGAAATCTATAAATTATTTAAATCTGATTTTAAGAGGGATTCTAATACATTTCTGTTTGGATTTGTTCAACTTTCACTGTCAATTCTTTTTTTTTTTTTAGCTTCTTTTGTTGGCATTATCAGATTTTTCTTGAAATTGTCATTAAACACCTCACCAAGAATAATTAAATATTAGTTTACTACTTTTCTTTTCTTTTTTGTTGTAGTTTGGCCGGGGCTGTGTTCGAACCCGCCACCCTCAGTATACGGGGCCGGCGCCCTACTCACTGAGCCACAGGCACCGCCCTACTGCTTTTCTTTGTGAAAGAAAAAAATACTGAAAACACGTTCACCACGATAGCTAAAACAAAACGTTAGATTGTTAATTAAAGATTTTTATTAATAGATTTCTATACCATCCTTGTTGATGACATCTGGTTTATTAAAAGTATACACATCTTCATAATGAAATCTTCCTATGATGAAAGTTTTTTTTTCCCCTCAGACAGAGAACTGAATGCGTCTGTGGAATTCATTAAACCTTCCACAGCATACGACAGCTCGGAAATTATTTTCTACCCAAGCACAGTTGTTTTCATAATAATAAAAAGATTGAGGTCAACTTATTTTAATAGGCACTATCTTAAAAGATGTATTCAAGTTTGATTTACAGTTTGTTAGAATTTAAAAGAAATCCTTTTTTCTATGTTCCCGATTGGAAAACAATATCTAGTTAAATTTATAGAGAACGATGAGTACCTATATTTAAGTAAAATTTGGAGGTAAATGGCTTGCCCTTCACTCTTCTAACAGATGAGCGCAATTCCTGTGTCAAACACCATTCTGGAATGACCTTTTATGGTCATTTTCTTTCTTATACCTTGCTATCCATGTTTTATTTCAGATATATTACTTTAATTCTTATTTATTTGTGACATTCTATTGTTTATTCTAATGGCATTTAACTATGGAAATGCCTTTTTACATGTCATCATTCTTTTGTAAATTCAGTAAATTTTGTTATTGACTTTCATTTTAAAACTATTGCATTTCTAGGAAAAGCTCAATTTTAGTAGCACTTCAAATCTTACTTAGCATTTTAATTGAAAGACTATTTTCTTATTACTCCTAAGATATATACTCTAGAATCCAATTGATCATTTGTTGCCAGCTTGTTACGTGAACCTATTAGATTAGCCTATTATTTAAAAATATCGTTTGAAAAAACTTTAGCTCTTAAAGTGTATTTATTATATTTCTTTCTTACCATTTCAGCGTTGATCTTTTTAAATCTCTAAGCATTTAGCCGATCTTTCCAAATAAATGTTTCATGTATCTTCTGCTTATTTTTCTTAAGTAGCAATTGCTTTGTCCTTTCCTAGAGGAGTGAGAGTTGAAAAGTATCTGGTATCTCTGAAAAAATTAGAATTCTAACAGTTGTCTCTGTGGTTGTGGACATAATGGAAATCACTTCAGGATTTTAGTGCCGAATTAAGCCGTGTTTATGTAAGTGGCACTCTTTACCCTATGAAATGGTACTTTATAAAATGTGAATGAATTTTTTCCACTTATCATTCAGTCCGTCAGAGTATATTGGTCTTGCCATGGACATAAATGTCTTAGGGCTCCTGGGGTGTTTGAGGTCTGCACACAGCCTCTGACCTTTCCAGCGTCTGGCCTTAATTACACGATGGTGGGAGAACCTGCCATGGACCATTCCCTATACATCCTTCTCCCATCAGTCTGAAAGTTGGGTGAATACTTGCCTTACCCCATAACATACAAGGAAAGATTATCTATGGGCTAGCAGTTTTCTGATTATAGAGGAGTCAGAAATATCATTATGGAGCTTAAAATTCCACTCATCAGTATTACTAAGAGTAACAAGGCATTGGAAATGAGCGTCAGGCTTTTTCTCTTAAATTCTTATTTTAGGGGTAGATGCCAATCGAGAAAGTAATTGCAGCTTTTCTGATTCCCTTTTGCCCAGCATGTTCCTTTATTCCTCAATTAATGTGTTGACCATATCGTTCTCTCTCTATATGCATGTATATATGATTTTCTCTTTAAAGTCAGCACCCTGCGAAGATGATTTTCATCCCTGGTGCACCCTTGATGCTCAGTGTACTGGAGAATGGATGAGAGAGTGAGTGAAATGATGATGGCACTGGACGCACTTTGGCGTGCCGTTATCTGAATGTTTACGAACGGATTGTTTTGATCAAAAAGCACCCGTCTCTCATTCTTCACGCCATTCCTAATTACACTTCCCTTGCAACATAATGCACTTGAAAGTGACTGATCTGGGTTCAAATTACAGCTCTCTCTTACCTAACCTCTTACCTTGTGTGATTAACAAGGTGAAGTTACTGAACTTATTCAAACTTTCCTTACCTGTAAAGTGATGGGGTTAATAATACCTACCTCGTAGGTTTTATTGTGAAAATTCAGTGAGGTGACGTGTATAAAATTGACCCTTCACAGGCATTTGGGTGGAAGCTGCTGCTGCCGTTGTTAACAGCAGTGAGAATGCCCCATGCTATTTTTCCTGGGTGTATTAATTTTCTGTGTCTAATGAAGTGGCCTCATGGAAATAATATTACCAGGAGATGGACAAGGAACAAGTGTATACTCTTTGGGAGCTGAGAGTTTGATTGGAAATCCCCTGGAGAATTTTTTTTTTTTAATTAAATCATAGCTGTGTACATTGATGCATTCATGGGGTACAATGTGCTGGCTTCATATACAATCTGAAACATTTTTATCAAACTGTTTAACATAGCCTTCATGGCATTTTCTTAGTTATTATATGAAGACATTTGTATTCTGCATTTAGTAAGTTTCATCTGTACCCTTCTAAGATGCACCATAGGTATGATCCCACCAATCGCCCTCCCGTGCCCCTTTCCCCATATTCTTGTGCTATAGTTGGGTTATAGCCTTCGTATGAAAGCTATAAATTGGCTTCATAGTAGGGCTGAGTACATTGGATACTTTTCCTTCCATTCTTGAGATACTTTGCTAAGAAGAATATGTTCCAGCTCCATCCATGTAAGCATGAAAGAGGTAAAGTCTCCATATTTCTTTAAGGCTGCATAATATTCTGTGGTGTACATGTACCACAGTTTATTAATCCATTTGTGGATCGATGGGCACTTGGGCTTCTTCCATGACTTAGCAATTATGAATTGGGCTGCAATAATCATTCTGGTACAGATATCTTTGTTATAATGTGGTTTTTCGTCTTCTAGTAAAGTAATTATAGGATTAAAGGGCAGTTCTATTTTTAGATCTCTAAGTATTCTCCTAACATCCTTCCAAAAGGAAGTATTAGTATGCATTCCCACCAGCAGTGTAGAAGTGTTTCCCTTTTCTCCACATCCACACCAGCATCTCTGGTTTTGGGATTTTATTATGTGGCTAATCTTATTGGAGTTAGATGATATCTCAAAGTAGTTTTGATTTGCATGTTCCCCTGGAGAATGTTAATGTGAGAAGGTGCGATTATGCTGAGCACCTGTTCTGACTGTGAGGGTGGAGTTAGTCCCAGGACAAGAATCACATTTATAATGAGCTAACAGTGGCAGTGGCCCTTTGTCTTCATCAGACACCATTCTAAGGGCTTTACGTGCATCAGCGCGTCCCCACGACAGCCCTGTGAGAGAAGGTACCGTTATTATAGCCACTCTCAGATGAGGAAGCTGAAGCCCAGGGAGGGTAAGCAGCTGGTCCAAGGGCACAGCTACTAGTGTATAGGAGAGCAGGATTTTAAATCCCAGCTTTCAAACAGAGCCTGTACACATGTAATATACCCACTCCTTTTACTCTTGTGCTCTAATTTTTACCCTAACTAACCCTCTTCAGAGTGGAGAGCAGCTGTGTAGGATGAGGAGTAGAGACAGCCATGATCCCATCCACTTTTTCCCTTGTGGCCAAGCCTGTCCAAGGTATGTGTGTGGCCCTGCAGTCCCTGGCAGAGCACAGCAGATCTGCTAAAAACTGACTTCATGTCTTTCTGCCACTCTTCAAATTTGTAGCTGCCCTTCTTTGCTTTATTAGTTCGGTTTTTATTATGTCTTTCGTTTTGTTTCATTTTTGTTTTTGTCTACGTTTTTCTAGTTGGCTTTATCCGTCCTGGATGGAAAGAATCAGAGTTGTTATTGTTTATCTGTACCTGCTGATGAAGTAACTCTTGTTTGGCAGTGTTGCAGGAATAAAGTAGTAATGGTTGTGGCCGTAGTGATATTAGTGCCTGAAGTTATAGAAACAGTAATAGTAGAGGAAGACGACTCCGTAATTGAATGTGCCCTGTGTTCCGAGGTACCTAGCTAAGGATGTATTATGTCTTCACCACTCTCTTAGGTAGGTGTTATTTCTGCTGTACAGTTGGTGGGGAGAATTTAAGTCATTTTCCCAATGTTTCAAGGGGTTAGATGTTTCTAATCCAAAGACAATATTCTGGGTATTTTAGAAATTACCCTGTAGCTATGATAAGCCATTAGAATTAGAGACCATTAATAGTCAGTGTAAGGAGGATGGGAGAGTGGGCAGGCTGATTCCAGGTGTTAAACTATTTTGCTCTCATAAACTAGACATTCTGGTTTTCATGCTTAAAATATTAATTGGGTCATGTGTGGTTCATCAGTGGGTGAATTGTGAAGTTTTTCTTGCCATGGCAGGGCCTTTAAGATGCTAGGTTTATTAATTACCATGGTTTCTCTCTAATAAATATTTATGATACACTCAGTGTATCTTGTTCAATTTATAACCAGCTATTATGCTTAATAATTATTGTTTTGTTTGGTTTCACCGTGTGCTCTGGTATATCTTAAAGGCCATTACTGTCACCCTATCAGGAAATGCACATTAAGTTACAAGAGATGGATGGATGCTTCTAGGAAGTTTTGCCTTTATTTGGAAAAAAAAATCTGCAAATAAATGTAAAGGAAAGACTTAAAATAGAGTAATATTTGATAAATATTTGCCCTGTGGGAACTGAAGCTAAGCTGCAAAATGAATTATAAATGAATTTCAAATAGATGCTTTAAAAAGTTCTACTGAATCATTAATAAATTGAGTCTCTTCAGCAAGTCTTTTCATATTTAATGCATTAACCGGATGTATTTGTGTCATTTCTAAATGAAATAAGAGCGCAATGACCAAGGGAAATTGTCATGGTAAGTTGTGTACTTACATGACTAGAAACTATTTTGGATTTCAGGTCAGACCAATCAGTTCAAAAGCTTGTGTTTGCAAAAGCCTGTGAGTGTATTAATCCAAAGCATAAGTCCGAATGCAACTTGGTGAGCGTTCACTGTAATTAAAGGCTGCCTGGGCTTCCAGAAAGCCAGTCGACCCCTACAAGTTCTGGTTTAATTATCTGTCAAGAAGGGAGCAAAATCTGGAATATATCATCTCACTTGCCAAAATTTCTAACTGGGATGCATTTATAAAAAAAGATTTTGAATTATGGGGATAGAACAAGATACTAACATTAAAAGTAACTGTCCTTTGAGCTAGACTTCTTATTAAGGCCATTACAGTGCCATGGTGATTGATGGCTATCTTCATTTGGGAAGGTGACGGGGACAATTTTCAGAAGTGTTGTGACCAATTAATGAAAAGATAATTTTCAGTGTAGGTGAAACTATAAATTAGTGTCAGCCGTGATTTCCAGAAAGGTTGAAGCAGGTAGCATGCTCTACCAGAGAGAGGTGCATTTGTGAAATTACAGGTAAAACCAACACCAACAAAGATAATCTGATTGATGGCAGACGCAAACCCTTGCTGCTGTTTACTTGCCTTGTATTTTTGTATTCTCTTAATCCTCACAGCGATCCTATGAAATAGATAAAGGTACAGAAATAGGGACAGAGAACTTAAGTAATTTGCCCAAGATCACACAGCGTGTGAATGGTAAAGACTTCTTAACCTCAGGGATGACATCTTTTTTGTAAACAGCCAGAGAATAAAGATTTCAGGCTTTCTGGGCCACGTGGTCTCTGTTGGAATTGCTCAGCTCTGCTCTTTATTATGGGGGAAAAGCAGCCAGAGGCAACATGTAAATGAATGAATGAGACTGAAATGTGAATTCCACCAATTTTAGCTTATGGGGCACACCAAAACAGATGGTCATGGGACCTATTTGGCCTCTGGACTGTGAGTTACAAAGCCCTGTCTTAACAGATACCGTATTGATTATACTATAAGATGAATTTATTTAGTTGTTACTTTAGTATAAGTAGTTTTGTTTCCTTGCCTTTTTTTTTTTTTTTACAAATATTTGATTTTTACACCAAACCACATTTCTATTGAATTTTCAATCTAGCGTTCAGTGAAAAGAAGTTGAGGAGATGAGGCTTACTATGTGATCAACAGCTGCTAGGTTTAAAAGAAAGGTACATTTTTTCTAACATCTGTTGATTACCACTTGTTCATTTGAGTTTCCGTGTGAATATAGCCAGGTCTCTAAAATGATACAGAGTCTCTCCCAAGATTTATGTTTTCCAAGATCTGTAGGCCAGGACTTACCTTTCTCATTTGTATTAAAGTCATTGAACCCAGAACAGAACAGGTGCCAGCAGCGGGGCAGCCCAGTGTCGCCTCCTGATGAATGGGCAGCCCCCTCGGGAGCTCCTTAGATGGGCCTCACCCACTCCCATCTCACCAGCCTGCCCCCTGCGATCTAATGAGATCCTGACATGCGATTATTTGGCTGGAGGCATCAGCTTAGTCATGAGCTGGATAGAACAGAAATAGAACATCTCACAGTTTTCCGCACAGAACACTGTCTGTGTAGAAACTTCTTAAATAAAAGATGGTGATGGTGATGTAGCACTAGTTGTTCTTAACTCTCCTTTTGGGGGTGTGCGTCCTCGAGCGTCTCAGGATGCTGCAGACTGCTGTGCTGCCGAACGCCTGCACACATGTCCAGATGCTGGCTCGTGTTTGTTTCCACGGCTAGTGGGCCTTTGAGTGGGACCTTAGTTTAGACTAACAATTCTTAAGTTAGTTTTAAATAACTAACTTAAGTGTCCACACTTCATGCTCATGTGGTTGGCACTTTATTCAGAGCTTTCTGGGTGCTCACAAAGTACAAGGCCCCTGCCCTGCAATGACAGTGACGCTCTCCTTTCCCAAACCTTCACTGGGAAGGTACAGTGTGGACTCACTACTCGTGTAGAATAAGCAGGAGGGTCTGTTGGACTTGTGTCAGCTCTGGAGGAGACCTACACATTCCCTGCCGTCTCCCTGCACAGATGTGCAGTGCTTCTGACTAGCTGTAGTTGTTCTTTGTTTGTTTCTTGGTGAGACAAAGTCTCACTCTGTCACCTTGGACGGAGTGCTGAGGTGTCATAGCTCACGGCAACCTTAAACTCTTAGGCTCAAGCAATCTCCTTGCCTCAGCCTCATTCCCGAGTAGCTGAGGCACCTGCCACAACGCCTGGCTAGTTTTTGTATTTTTAGTAGAGATGGGGTCTCACTCTTGCTCAGGCTGGTCTCCAACTCCTAAATTCAGCGATCCTCCTGCCTTGGCCTCCCAGAGTGCTGGGATTATAGGCATGAGCCTGGCCCTGGCTGACCAGCTGTGGTTTGACGTTCTGAGTGTCCTAATACCGAGCCTTAGCTAATCCTGCTGAACGCCGCCTTTTCCCCACAGCCGCTTTAGAGGCACTCTATTTTTGCTACTGAAAAAATGTCTGTCAAAAATAAATAAGTGAATAATAGGCTGACTAGGCAAGATGGTGAGCACTTTCTTCCCTCCTTGTTCCAAAATCTATGTCATGTCTTGTGATATCGGAAAGGGTGATAGAGGCCGAGAAAGGAAATTCTTCCTTGAGGAGTGAATGAGTCGATTCCTATGTCAGACTGATTTATTGTGAACTGTAGTTGTATTATTTTCCTATTGCTACTGTAGCACATTATTTAGTGCCTTAAAAGGATACAAACTTATTATCCCTCAAGAAAACCACCCTCAAGCTCTGTTACATTACTGTAGGTCAGAAAGCAGGGCTAAAATCAGGGTGTCAGCGAGGCTGGATCTTTCTGGAAGCTCTGGGTCGGAATCCATTTCCTTGCCTTTCCCAGCCTCTGAAAGCCCCTTCACCTTGGCCGTGGCCTCTTTCTCTGCCTTTAAGGCAGCAGTGCAGCATCTGAAGCCTCGGCCTCCGACACTCCTGCCTCCCCCTTAGAAGGACCGTGTGGTTTCTCGGGGCCTCCTGGACAGCCCAGGATAATCCCCACACGTCCAGCTCCTTCAACACACCTGTTGTGTAAAGAGGTAGATTCCCACATGTCAGACAGCAGCCCGTGGACATCTCCGGAGCCCTCACCCTGCCTACTGAGCAGTTTTAGCTGCATTTAAATAAAAGGGGGTGGAAGCGCTGAGGTCTGCTGTGTGAGCGACAGCTAGACGTACTGAGCAGCCCTGAGGATGGGGAGACCATGCCGGGAGGGGCAGGCCCTGTGGACGAGAGGCCTGCCCGGAGCTGCCCTCACCACCCAGGAGGGGAGAGGACGGCGACAGTTCTCACCCTCGGGCGCTGTACAAGCCATTGCGAACGCAGCATGCTGGTGAGGGAAGATGCTGAGGGGCACAGGGCTTCTCAAGAAGAACCGCTTTTCTCCTTGCGGAAAAGCATGAACTATGCCTCGTTTTATTTGCATTTCCAAACACCGAATGCCTTTATTTACTATCATTAGAGACAAGGAGGACCTCACCTTCAATCCATTTGAAGGTGTGTATGCATGCATGTATGCGTGGGTGGGTGCGTAATTTTTTTTTCTTAAACTGGAAACCCCTTGGGCAGGTGGTCCACACAGGACCGTTATTTGTACTATGAGCAGAGATGTCCCAGGGAGGTGCCCGGAGTTGGAGCCATCGGGGCTCAGGTGGGGGGGTTGGCAGGGGCACCAGCCTGAGCAGTGGCTGCACAGCCTTTCCTTTGCCACCCCACCTTCTCAGAGCTGCTCCCCAGATCCTCCCCGGCTCCTCCAGCCCTGGGCTTCCATCAGGAACCTGTGTGTCCTTGTCTCCTTGGCCAGACCAGCTCTCGGCTGTGGGAATAGTGGGGATCAGGCCACATTCACAGGGACTGTCATCCCCCATCCCCGAAGGGCCTGAGATAGGAAGAGAAAGAATGCATTGCTTCTGTGAGTGGGGAGGATGGATTCATGTTTAAAGGTTGCTGGACAAACTGTGGGCCCTGGCAATGGGTGGCGGGGGCAGGCTGGGCCGGACAGCAGCCCCAATGAGCGGGGGTGGTGTGAGAGGCAGGCCACACGCACCCTGATGGGCACACCGAAAATACCCGGTAGCCTTGGAGGGGATTAGCCATAGTTAGACATGCGGTAGCCTTGGAAGGGGTTAGCACAGGTGAGGGTTTTCCAGAGACTTTCCATCAGGATCAGCAGAATGACGCCTTTGGAGCCCGGGAGCTCCTTACAAATGTCCAGTCTGAGGCCTCAGGCCAGGCTGTCGGACCCAGATCCCGCTTGGTTGGTAAGCGTGCTGAGGAGTGAGGTACCTGTTCTCCAGCGCCAGCAAGGAGTTCCTGCTTGCTGCTGGGGCAGGGTGACTGGCTGTCCTCTGCCGGGACTTTAATGCCTTTCTCCACCCGGGCTAAGGAGGGTGGTCAGGGGTCGCTGCCCTCCATGGAGAGTCAGCAGACTTCAGGATCTGGGTGGTTCTCCAGGAGCCCTCCCACCTACAGCACCATCGTAAGAAAATGGGATCTACTTGACTTTGCCAGCCAATTACTCCCAAATTTTGTAGTAAATATCAAGCAACCTTGAAATGTATGCTCCTTAATTTGGTTTGCAGTGCAGAGCTTCTGTGGGAGGCCGGAGCCGGCAGGCAGTGTCTGAATTCTCAGTGGGATGCTACAGAGGGTCGGCTGTCCCACCTTGGACAGTGTCGCCCCATCTGTCCTCTGTTGGGGGCAGGGGTAGTAAGATCATCCCCGGCTTTGTGCCTTTACCTTCCTTCACCTGCTTTTTTCTGCCTCTTTGTTTCTTCTGAGTCTCCTCATTCACTTCTCTGCTCTTCGTAACCTCTGGATACAGGTACTGTCAAGGCCTGTGGTCTTGGGCCTTTGGCTTTTTCCTGCCTGACCACATATATAAATTGCCCAGCAGGAATTAGAATTTTGTACAGTTTTCCCGGGTGATTTAACACACGCCAGGGCTGAGAATCCCTGCTCGGTCCTCTCTCCTAAGTGAGCTCATTTCCTCAGATTTCAGAACCTTCTGTGTGGAAATAACTTCACATTTTTATCTATTGCTGTAACTTTTTCCCGGAGCTCTAGAGTCGTATATTTAACTGTCAACTGACATCTTTTGTGTGTTTCATGTCAGTGTGTCCTAGACTGAGGACCAAACCTGCTTCTTCCCTCGGCATCCTCAACATTATAAATGGCAACCGTGTCCACCAAGTTGCTCAAAGCACTATCCTGGGAGTCATTCTTCAGATCTGCCCATCTCAGAGCTGCCACCGTTGGTGCTAACTCCAGATAACATGCCCTAGTGTCCTATTTCTCTCCATCTCCATGGTTGCCACCCTAGTGACAGTAGGTGGCTTCTCTCACCTGACCACTGCCGTCACCTCCTAGCTTGTCTCTCTGTTCCCGCCCGAGACCCTATCACTCTGCCTGCACCAAGGTGCCAAAGTGACATTGAACATATGGACCAGATCACATGACACCCAGGCCTACATCCTTCAGCAAATGCCCTTTGCATTTAGGTAAAAAAGAGTCAACTTCAATGTGCCACACTAGATCCTGCGTGATTCCATTCGTTCCGACGTCCTCCAACCTGTCTTTTTCGACACTTCAGCACATTTAAGTCAACCATAAAATGTGGAGAAAAATAGAACAAAACCAGGATTTTGCCAGTGACTTTTGACCTAGTAGGAACATTTTTTCTTGTAAGAAAAATTCTTCCTAATACCTCCCTCTGAACTCTACATGAGTGGCTCACACCTCTTCTGCTTTTGAAACGGCAGGATTCCTTCTGGGGAATTGGATACATCCAGCACCCATGTCGGCCCTAACGACTGTTTTATGACCAACTTCTGTAATTGGCAGCTGGTGAAGGTTTTCAAAACTTGGCACGTAAGACGTATCTTGATTCAGAATCACTGAGCCATGATACAGTGGTGAGATGAGGGGTGTGTGTGTGATAGAATCAGGGAAACAGAAGAATTTGTTTTTCGTGTTCTTTCCACATAGTTCCTAATTCGTGGGAGTGGGCTCTATTTCATGGGAGTGTAGATCGGCGTTCCTCTTTCCACATGAGTTGTCTCTTCCTTCTGCTTTGAGAAGGTCTCTCTATAGACCTTTGCTTCACCGGGAATATAATTTTGGCCCATTCTCACATAGTTGCCTGCTTACAAATTTCTAAGTGAGCCCCAATTTAACACCATGGCTGCAGAAAACTCAAGAGCCATTCTGAGAGGTCTGGCTTCAAATTTTTTTGCGCAAATGTCCAAGGGCACTCTAAGCTCATTCTTTGCACTGTACTCCTTTTCCCTGTCCGATTCTTACTCTCGTTCTCCACAAAGACTGTCTCAGACACCCTCTGTCCTCACAGCCTTCTCCCCATTCGCCTCTCATGACCTTGTTTCTCATTCCCTGAGAAGAGAGAAGAAACTCGAAAGTAGAATTGCTGATATTCCCGTGGCCAGCGTCCCTTTCTCACCATGCTAAGCACACACACTTGGAGTTTCTGCTTATTGATATGGAAACGTTATTCCTGCTTCTGTCAAAGCCAGTGCACTGTCTTCTTATATGCATTTAATTCTCATCAGGGGTATTTACAGTTATCTGACATTTGAGCATATATTAATGATTCTTTTATTTCTTTATAGACTGTTTTTCCTCTAGAATGCAAGTTAATGGGAGGAGCCCTTTTTCTCTCTATATTAACCAAGGATTCTTGAGACTCCCCAGGACCATGGAGCAGCACCTGGCATTTCATGGGGCTTAGTAAATATTTGCCAACCGAATGAATGAGGAAACGAATGTTGGTTGGAAATAAAAGCACGCTAGTTGGGTTGTTTACTGGCAGTAAGTTACTATTTATTTAGACTTATTTATTACTTATTACTTATGCAAAACAAATATGCCTTAGCCCCTGGCCTTAACTACGTGCAATTTACTTATTCCTTTACAGAAGAAGAGCTATTTATCTCACCACATGGAAAAGTGGATTGATTGGTGCTTCTGTGTCTAATATACCTTTAAGAAGTAATATGCTTACTTTATGTGTGGCTAAAAATTATGTAATATTTTAATAACTTAAATAATGCATAATTTCATTGGATATGAGGCTTTCTCCCTTGAAATATTTATTGACACAGTGAATGTAACAGTGTCGAAGAACCATAGCCCATTATGAGGCCATTATACTAATACCATATGACAAACAGTGGAACTGTGGGGTGGTAATGGTCTGTAATGGGTAATAAATGGCTGGAATTCTGCTGAACAGTAATGGCTGCTAGTGATTTTCTAGTAGTAATAACCTCCTTCTCTTTAAATAAATGTAACTTTAATGTCAAAACCAGCCAGTAGCATGAAGGATTCAGACTGCACTTGGATGTGGCCTACTTACCTTGGCTTAAGCCAGCTAGAAACCAACTCTCTCTGGTTCCTAGTTGGCCAGGAGACGGCCTCGCACCCATGGTGACAACAGTCACAGTGAATGAGCGTAGTGCAGCGGAATACATAGAAAGCCCTGGAACCCCAAATTGATGTATCCTATGATATAAAAAATATTGTTACAGCTTCTCTTTTGCTATGCTCCATGCTGATTATTTCTATTTGCATCTAAGATTCCTAAATGAAACAAACAAACAAATTTTCAGCACTGTGTTTTGCTGCTGGCTTCAGGAACCTCATAGCACAGCCACTGTGACTGCCCTCCAGCCCCTCTTCCCCACGGCTTGCTGTCACTGAGCTCCCGCGGTGGCTTTGCTTCTGCTTCCTCCTGCCCCGCTGCGCTGGCTGCATTCCTGCCTGGCCTGCCTGACACCTTCTTGCAGGACACTCTCGAGGCTCTGGGTACTGCAGTGAGAGCTCAGAGAATCATGTTTTGTTCTGATCCTTGGTTATAATTTGTCTGCTATTGCTCAAAAGCCAATCTGGTGTTAAAACAATGAATCCCTTCTGTGGAAGCTTATTTAATGTTTTCGTTTCAGATGTCTTCAAAAACCACATTTATTCAAGAACAAGTCCCAGTGGTCGCCCTCTGACCCCAAGACTCCCCTCCACCCCGCAGTCCTTCAGATTTCCCCTTCAGCTCAGAGCTGTGGGTGGCTTGGCTGTAACCCGCCCCGGGTCCTGCCATTTGGCCCCTCTCATGGCAGAAGAGCCTGGAATCTCTCTCTCAGGGCCATATTGCTCACCCCTCCAGCTAGTAAACTTACTGTTCCAGTGGGCTCTGTGCAGTCATGAAATCCTCTAGGCCAGTGCTGTGCCCAGAACTTTCTGCAGTGATGGAAATGCTCTCTCCCTGTTCTCTCCAGTGGGTCAGCCACCACCACCCGGGGTTGCTGAGTGCTTTAAATGTGGCTGGGGCACCTAAGGAGCTCAAATGTTCTTTTCAGTTAAGTTTTACTAATATAAATGGAAACAGCTGTCTATGGACTATGGTTGGCGTGTTGAATGGTGGCTCCTGGACATTTGCTGGCAAGTAGAATAGAGACGATGGCCAGCATGCATCCTGTGGGGTGCGAGGGGCCTGACAATCTGCCCTCAGGAAACCACTGCTGTTTGGTTTTGGGATCCTCCAAAGTTTAGCCCTTTTCCTTCTCTATCAGCTGTGTCTGAAGGTCAGTTATCTGCTGTCTCTTTAACATTGCTAGTAAATATCATAAACTTAAAAGGTGGAACAGATTTTTCCCTTTTTGGAAATAAAAAAATATAATTTTGATGAGTGGAGAGAAACTGGTTAAACACAAGGCAAAATCAATAATGACTCAGTGATTAATTCTCAGGCTTGAAATTTGTCTAAATATTTAAATTAACCTTTCCATTTCTACCCAAAATGTATTTGCAGGATTGTGAACATCATATTAAATAGCTGCTGCCTCACCAAACTCAAGAATGCATCTGCAATTTAGCAGTTTAATAACTGTTCTGTACTACCACATGTGACCTTCAAAATTTAAATTCCTTGTCAGGCAACAAATACGCTGTCCACTTTAAAAATGCCAAGAGATCTTCATTTAATATGTCTTACAACACACGATCATTTCTTCTCAATTCTGATTCATTTGTAGAATTTTATGATAGAATTTAGACTTTTGAGGTGCTTAATTCTGATGAAGCTCCAAGCAAGTGGGCTGGAAGGGAGAAACAGACGGAGGAATGTGAAGAAAAATGCACAAAAGAAATTAACGATTTTAGACACATGGTTATTCTTTAAAAATATTTCCCTACATAGCCAATAATCAGAATATGGTGCAAGACGCAGAAATAAGGCAAAGGAGTTTTTTAGATGTGTAATCTCTGTAACGATTAAAATAAGTGAAATATCTTGATAGTAGGGCAGAATTTCTGGGTTGTGATGTACTGTTTTATCTTTCTTTGATAAATGTCAGAAATCTGATTACAAACAGGGAATGAATGAGATTAACATGTGGGGAAATGAAACAGACAAATGGAGCTGAAACAGCTGCTTTATTACTGTAGGGTGTGAGTGGTTGAAGCCCTGAGGTGAGCTGTGGCACAAGGATTTCATTATGTTCTTGTTGTGATTTTCACATTTTCACCACAAAGATGTGTGGACGACAAATAATATGATTTCTCATCAGCAATAAAGGACGGAGATGAAAGCAGCCCTTCTGTTACCTGCCAAGATCACAGAGGCATCAAGAAAGAGGGGATCAAAGCAACAGGCTGAATTAAGAGGCCCTGAAAGTGGATGAGTAGAGAAGGGAGGGGAAGGTGTGTCCCCAGCTGGGGCCTGTCTGACCCATGCTGGGTGACAGACACCCTGGGCTCTGTGCTCTGCAAGCATCTGGAAGCTTTGCGTGACTTTCTTCATATATTTCTGAGAGCAGCAGTGATGGCACATGAGTTTATATCTGTAGAAATCTGGGCCTGGCCGGAACCTGGGGTCACCAGGACAAGATGGGCGGTGGAGTCAGGACAACCTGCAGCTACAGGTGAAGGTCGTTCAGAAAGGCCACAGTAAGCAAGAGGCACAGTAGCCACCTAGGTCCAAGGCATGGGCCTGGATGACATAGTAACCACTGAGGCTCGCGGGCTCTCAGCACCAACATTAACTATCAACTGCTCCTCAAGGCCCAGTTTTCTAGTTTTTTTCTGTAAGCTCACTCAGGGTTTGCTTGACCTTGCCTTTTGAGCAGAACTTTAGCTTTTGAAGGGATTGAGTAAAGAATACAGGGTGGCCATAAAGTTGTTGTATAATTTTACATTGCATATGAACTTTATGGCCACCCTGTATTTGTCGGGGTTTTTCTGTTGCAAGTGAGAGAAATCCAAGGCTAATCTAGCAGAAGTAACAAAAAGAAAGGGGCGAGGTTGCAGGTATGGGGTCCCCGCACAGGAGGCTGCGTGTAGCTGGCTCCCTGCTGAATCCCCAGGTCTCAGAGAACGTGTGGCGTCCTCCTCCTGCTTCCCTGCTTCTTCTCCCTCACGATTTTGTCTACCTCTGTCTCTGTCCCCCCAGTGGGGATGTTGACCATCCTTGAGGATCAGCCTCCTTGATTTAGATGTGGAGAGGCTGCTGACGGTCCCACCCTCACACATCCCAGCACGGTGACCCTGACGGTCATTATCTTCCCCACTGCTCTGGCAGAAGAATCCTAGGGAGGACTCTGACGGGGTCCAGAGCCAGTCCCTAGACCTGTGGCCAGGATTCAGGGTATCTGAGTGGCCAGTGGTTCCCAGTGATGGAGACTTAGCTGGGGCTGAGTCCTGGCTACTTAGTCGTAGGCAGCTCGGTGCCCCAAGGAAGGCAGCTCAGAGGAGAGACGGGGCTACACCGTCCTTCACCCTGTAGTGAGCAGTTGTCTCTGCCGGCCTCCAGGACTTCAGGAGAAAGGCAGGGCTATTTCTCTCGCCCCATTAGGACACTTTGGGCTTATTATTGAGACAGTCGAATGTTCAGAAAATTCAGCCTTTTCAATTAAGTCTCTTAGTTCCTCTCTGAGCCTTTTCATCCTGAGAAGGGTTATGTCTGTAAAAGGCTATGGACATTTTCTGTTGAATAGGTAGCTTCATAGCAGCAAATAGGTTTCATCCATGTTATTTTCTGCTGAGTATTCAGTTCAGAATTTGAACCAGAGTCCCAAATTTTAAGAGTAAGAAGTATGTGTCTTCAATGTCAATGTAAGATTTCAAGGTTTTATTTACGAAGGACTCTAGGTTAGGCATGAGTTGGGGCACTCCATGCCCTTGTGGGAGAAGCAGGTGTCGGTGGCACCATCGGAGATACAGACACCCTGTGTGTGTGTCGGGCACCCTGCTAGTGACTCTGTGGACATGGATGTGACCACAGAGGAACATGTGATGGGGGAGGGAATGAGAGAGGAAATAGACGGGGGAGGGAGCTGCTGAGTGAAGGAGCCTGACCGGAACGTCCACTGTGGAGCGGAGCTCTTGACTGCTGACCCTCAGTGTCCACCGGAATATTACATGGTCTGCTCTGGGGAGGTTTGCAAAGAGTTCTTAAAGATTCTATTTTCCTATTCTAGCACCGGAAAACTGAGCTTTTAGGGCCGCCAGATAAGCAGTAGGCACCTGCAGAAATTAAGCGCAGGAGGGGCAGTGATGGCACGGAATTTTAAAAATGTTTTCCCCTCAGCAACGAAACATCTTATCCTTAAAATAATGCTTTTATAATTAAAACAAATCTCTGTCATTTTTCAACTGCAAAAATTGTGGTGAGGCTTTTTCTGCGCGTGCTGTTTGCATACACTTGTGTGAGTGTTCCTGAGTCTGAGGCTTGTCAGAGAGTGACTCATCCCAGCTACGCCACACATGGAGCCCTGTCACGAGACCTGAGATCTCCTGCACCTTCTGTCAGCCACACACAACTTCAACCCCCAACACAAAACCCTGGCGGATCAGTTCACTGCCAGCCTGATAGTAAGTAATCAAGTGCCCAGTGGGGTGGGAGGTGTTAGCCCATCTGCAGAGGGCAGGGGGAGGGGTTAGGGACATCTGCATATTCAAGTGACAGGGATTCCGTGACTGGATGTGAACCTTCCCTTGTCCTCACCGCAGCTGCCACGCACCTGGGGCTCCCGGTGTGGCTGTCCAGCTCCCTCGAGGCCAGACAGATGCCAGTGTTGACCAACTAGCAGCTCAGATCATGGTCTTTTGGTGAATTTTATTGTTCCTAACGTAATGTACAGAGGTTTCTTTTTCCACCTGGACATGATGATATCATCACACAAGGCCATTACTTCCTGACTGCCTACTTTCCTATATTACACCTAATAATTAAAAACCTTGCACTTGAATTTCACGTAGGGCTGTCTGTTTTGAGCAGACCGGGGCATTCCTCCTGCCTGTCCCTGGGAGGAGCTGCTCTTGGCCTCAGTGCTGCTGTGGCACTGAGGTGGTGACTCATCGGGGACTTTTTGTGCCTCTCCAATCACTGGTGTCTTCATCACTCCAGCGAAGATGGAGCACTGGGGGCTCTGTCTTCCTCCCTGACACCTTGGCTCCTTCTGACTGTGACTTACCTTTCAAAGTCTAGGAGCACAGCAGAGGGGGGAGGAAAGAGACGTTTCCGTCAGACGCTCTGGCTGTGCTGGAAAGATGGTGAAGCCGTGGTTTGGGCTGCACTGCACATGGGCTATAAGTAATTAAATGGGCCACTTCCCACAGTGCTTTCTTTTAAATTGGTAATAACTGTGATGCCTTAGTTGACACTTCCCTGAAAAAATGTTTTTAAAATAAATGGTAAAGATGACTGTGATGGTGGCATTTAGCAGCCTACGTGGAATGAATACATTCCAAATGTGGCACTGGGTGGCTTTCCAGAGGCGAGTAGGCTGTTGCCACCAGCTACACCCCAAGAGTGGGCTCATTCCACTCCGTTCCTATGCTCCGACCTTGCTTCAGCCATGGGATATTTATCTACTTTGGTGGCAGTGTGAGAGGGTATGCTACTGAGTTTCAGTATGCGTGAAGCTGATCACTGTAGGTTGGGAATCTAACAATCACTGGTGCCTAAAGTTCTTAAAAGTTAAAATTGGAGAGTGTCTTTGCAGTTTTTTTTCTAGGAGGGGGAATATTTAAATAGGCTCACATCTTTTTTCCTCGCCTTAATTTTGGAAAACTTGTCTGGAGGACTTTAACGGGGTGTCCTTCTCTCCTAAGTCCCCCAAAATACCACTGTGAACACTGGAAGCTTCAGCTGACTTTTATTATGTACGAGGTCTGACAGTTAAGTTCACAAATTTGTCACAGTGTGCCTGTGGTGGCAGCACCATACAAACAGCTCAGTAAGGTTTCATAACCTTGGTATATCAGAGTCTCACAGCTGTGTTCCTGTCAAAATGTGGCTGTGTCTCGCTGAATGCTTTTCATTATTGCTATTGTGTGTTTTTGTATGCCATTGCAAGAATGTCAGAACTTGAATTAGAGCAATGAACAGCATTAAATTAAATTTCTTGTTAAACTTGGCAAGAGTGGAAGTGAAATCAGGGACATATTAGCACAGATTTATGGGACTAATACCATGAAGAAAATGGCAGAGTACAAATGGTGTAAATGTTTTTCTTAGGGGAGAGAAAGTGTCATTGATGAAGAGAGGTCAGGGCAGCCAGTAAAGAGCAGAACTGATGAAAACATTGCAAAAATTTGTCAAATTCTGTTTCAAAATTGTCGGGTAAGCATGGGTAGACAAATAGGAAAATCTTAACTGAAAATCTTGGCATGAGAAAGGTGTGTGCAAAAATGTTCCTGAAGGAGCTCCCCAATGAACAGAAAGCAAAGGAGAGTCAAAGTTCTCCCAGACCTTTTGGAGAGTTAAGACAATGTTTTCGACCATGCTATCATGGTCATGAAAAATGGGTGTACCCGTAGGACTCTGAAACAAAGTGTCAAAGTGCACAGTGGAAGTCAGCCAAGTTCCCCACCACCGAAAATTTTCCATCAGTCGAAATCAAGAGTCAAAACTATGTTGCTAAACTTTTTTGATATCAGAAGGATATTCATTATGAGTTTGTACCAACTGAGCAAACAGTTAACCAAACTTACTAGTTGGAAATGCTGAAAAAGCTGTATGAAGAAGTTAGAGGAAAACAACCTGAACTTTTCACCAACAACTGATGGCTCTTGAATCACGACAATGCACCAGCTCACACAGCACTGTCTGTGAAGGAGTTTTAGCCAACAAACAAATAACTGTATTGCAGCGCCCTCCCTACTTACCTGATCTGGCTCCCAATGACTTTTTTCTTTACCTGAAGATACAGGCAATATTGAAAGGAAGGTATTTTGATGACATTCAGGACATCAAAGGTATGATGATAATGGCTCTCATGGCCATTTTAGAAAAAGAGTTCCAAAATTACTTTGAAGGTGGGCCTAGGCACTGGCTTTGGTGCATAGCTTCCCAGGAGGAGTACTTTGAAGGTGACTATAGTGGAATTTAGCAATGAGGTGTGCAGCACTTTTTCTAGGGTGAGTTCACCAATGTAATTGTTCAACCTTGTATTTGCTACCATTCTTCAGACTGCTGGCATCTACCACTTCCTGCCTTCCTTGGCTCTTAGTTGTTGGCTTCTGGCCCCTCACACCAGTACGCTCCAGCCTTCGTTCCTGGTGGTTTTCATGGCATGTAGATGATGCTCTGTCCCCCTGCTCCCTGGAACCTCTCTATGGCTGATCTTGTCCTTTAGCTGCTGGCCAGACTTGTCATACTTTAGGCCATGCCATTAACTGTTATGAAACACTTTTTATAATTGAAATTTCTTGTACCTTCTCTGACCACCTCTATCTTCTTTCTAGGTAATCTCCTCAGATATTCCGCTCTGTCAGTCTTTGGCCCCCACGGCCTACAATCTGTGTTCTTAGCACCTTTTCACTGCCTCTCACCTTCTTGTTTTCTTTCATTTCCTCTCACCACAGTGCGAATTCCATGGATGATAGATACAGTCAGATCATTGCATCGACTTTCAGTTTCCTTGTCCGTCTCCTTACTGTCTTGTTGAAATCACGGCTCTGGTGATGTCTGACCTCTGCTCCTCTGAACCTGCATCCTGGCGTGAGACATGTCTGAATAGTGTGCTGACTGGTCCACGGTGCAACCACAAATCCTAACTGTGACCTGGACCATGGGGTCTCCCTAATCTGTTGACTTTCCTGTTCTCCCAGATACCCATTTCCCATCCCTTTTCCTCTCCTAAAATTGTCCATACCTCCTCCTTTATCCTCCTTCTAAGTTGATGATGCTTGTTACTTTCTATCCCTCCCAGAAAGTGGTGGCCATCAGTAGAGAGTGCCTCACACTCCTGACACTGCGTTCAACCCCCTGCCTGCTCCTGTTTGCACGTATCTCCCACCTCCTTGTTATAGGTGAACTTCCCACCTTCTTATAAAAAGCACTTGTGTACACCCCATCCTCTCCGGCCAGTCCACCACATTTCACCAATTTACCCCTCTTTCCTTTATCCTTTGTTTTTCCCTTTCTGTAAGATCATTTCCATCAGCGTGGTATTATTTTTGTCATCTTAGAAACATCATTTTCTGATTCCATGTATCCATCCATTTTCCTGCTTCTTTTTACAGGAAATCTTAAGCATTGTCTGTGCTTCCACCAACTCTCTTCATGTGGCCTCCAGGGCACCATGTTCTTAGTTTTTCTCCTTCCTACTGGCAGCTCCTTCTCAGGTTCTCAGACTCCTTTTATCCGGCTCTCCTCTCTCCCCGACTTTATAATGTCCCTGTGCACTGGGGCTTGTCATCGGGCCTCTGCTCTTCTTCAGCTGGATTCATTGCCTTTGTAGTTCTGTCAGTGTCACGGCTTTAACGTCACCTGTGTGTTGATCACCTGCAGTGTCGGTCTGCCTACTCCATGTGTCTGGTTAGAGGCTGAGCACCTCATCATCTTGGCTTTTGGCTCCCCCGTCCTGTCTTTTCCACTCAGGCAGTGTCCCTCCCAGCCTTCCCATAGCTTCAGTCAGAAAAGTGGTGTTATCTTTGACTCTTCTCTTTCAATCCCAACTGACACTTGGATTCATCAGCAAACTCTCCTAGGCTTCGAGATGTGTACAGTTGCAGGCCTCTTCCCACTACTTCTGTGCAAATGACTCTAGCTTGGGTTACAGCCGCTCTCACCCAAATCGTTATTACACAATAGCCACCCAGTTGCTCTTCCAGCTTCCAACCAGCCACCTCCCTCCTCCCCAAATACCCTTGGAAGCAGAGTCAGGCTGACTTTTGTAAAACACAAGTTGGATCATGTTACTTCTCTGTAGGAACCTTCTAATGCCTCTTTCTTTCTCCAAACAGTAAAGGCTAAAGTCGGTAAGGCCCCACCTGACTCTGATTTTATCCCTGGCTGCCTTCTCCTTTGCTCACTCTGCTTCAGCTAGACCAGACTTCTTGCTGTTCTTACACTCGCCAGGCTGCTGCTCGGGATCTCTGTACTGGCTGTTCCCTTTACCTGTAAAGTCCTTCACCATCTACCCAACTCTGTAACTCCCTCACCTCTTTTAGGCCCACCTTTACCACTTTATTTTAACCTTTACCTTACTATTTTTTTTCTTTTTTCTTTTTTTTATTAAATAATAGCTGTGTACATTAGTGCAATCATGGGGTACAATGTGCTGGTTTCATATACAATCTGAAATATTTTCATCAAACTGTTTAACATAGCCCCCATGACATTTTCTTAGTTATTGTGTTGAGACCTTTATATTCTGCATTTAGTAAGTTTCACCCATACCACTTTATTTTAAGTGTCCACAATTCTGTACTGGCAACCCTATTGCCCCTGGTCCTGCTCTAATTTTTCCAGCTTTTACCACCTCTTCATGTGCTAAAAACATTTACTTATTTGATAGTATTTGATTATCCCTCCTAGAATTAAGTTCCAAAGGCAAGTTTTTTTTCTTATCTTGTTCACTGTACATCCCTAGGTTCTAAAGTAGTTCCAGACATGTCATAAGTGTGATATTGATATCAGTGGCAATGAATGTTGAGAACTCTTATCAATAAATTCTGAATCTAAGCAAGCTTCTGCAATGGGTATAATATTTTGGGACCCATTTGTGTTGTTTTTTAAGTGAAAGGATAATTATACATAGTTAAATACACAAATTTTAAGTGTGCAGCTCAGGGAATTTTCATATATGTATCTACCATCTAGGTCAAAGTAGAGAACATCTCGACTCAGAAACATCTTCAAGGTCAGCCTCTTCCCCAGCCTCTCCAGAGACAGCCACCATTCTGACTTTGGTCTTAACATAGATTAATTCTGCCTGTTCTCATATTTGTTATCAATGTATACAAAGTATACAGTATGTACACATTTACGGCAGACTCCTTTTCTTTTTGTTTAATGTGGAAATCTTTATCTTTTTGTTTTTGGTATCTTGCCTTGATGTGTCTGAGTGTTTTTTGTTTTCCATGTTTGAGATTGACTCAGTTACTTATGTGGGCTGATTATAAATTTTGAAAACTTATAAGCCATTATCTCTTCAAATATTGATCGTCCTCATTTTCTGTTTCCTCTTCATGTGAGATAATATTTAGGTTAGAATAAAATTAATTGTGGTTTTGGACCATGAATTTTAATATAACTAGATTCAAAGCCATCTGTATTAATCAAAATAGGAATCATTGTAATAAACACATTGACGCCCACGAGAAATAAGTTTGTTTCTTTCGATAGGGTAAAAATCCGTGCTCCTGGATTTGGTGAAGTCTTAGATAGCATTTTCTGCATCCTGCTGCTTGTGGAAGTACTTTCCCTGAAAGAAGTCCAGATTCTAGAGGAAGTGGCAGTAGATTGTCGAGAGGTCATGTGAATGTGGTGGAGGAGGCAAAACTTCGTAGCCCAATTTATTCAACTTTTGAAGTGTTTGTTGGCTGATGCACAGTTGTGTGTTGTAGTGGAGAAGAGCTGGGCCCTTTCTGTTGACCGCTGTGCCGGCTGCAGGCGTTGCAGTCTTTGATGCCTCTCATGGATTTGCTGAGCAGACTTCTCAGATATGGTTTCACCAGGGCTCAGAATGCTGTAGTGGATCAGACCAGCAGCAGATCACCAAACAGTGGCCACCACCTTTTGTTAACTTTGGGAAGTGATTTGGAGGGTCCTTCCAGTCTATCCACTGAGCTGGTTATCCTCAGTGGTCATATGAATTCCACTTTTTGTTGCATGTCACAATCTGATAAAGAAATGGTTCACTGTTGTTGTGTAGAATAAGGGAAGACAACACTTGAAAATGATGATTGTTTTGGTTTTTGGTCAGGTTGTGAGTCACCCACATATCGAGCTTTTTCACCTTTCCAGTTTGCTTCAAATGCTGAGTGACAAGATGGTTATTGAGTTCTTAGGCAACTTCTTTGGCAACTTCTCGTGTGGTTGTCAGAACATCAGCTTCCACGATTGCTCTCATTTGGTTGTTGTCAACTTCTGATGAGTGACCACTGTGCTCCTCATCTTCAAGGTCTTGTCTCCTTTGCAAAACTTCTTGAACCACCACTGCACTACATGTTCATTAGCAATTCTTGGGTCAAACGTGATATTCATGTTGGTGAGTTGTCTCCCCTGCTTTACAACGCATTTTGAACATGAATAAGAAAAGCACTTGAATTTGCTTTTTGTCTAACATTTCCGTGGTACAAAATAAATAGGAAATGAATAGCAAAGAATAAGTCATTAGCAAAAAATATATAGTGAGAAATGTGGATTCAAATGATGTATAACATAACCACATTTATTTAAGAATGTATTTCAGCACAAACAATTTCAACAATGCAAAATTGCGCCAACCTAAATAGTTACATATCTGTACTGTTTGAGAATATCTGACCAGCATGTCATGCTCTGATTTATCTTTACCTATTCTTTTTACTTTGTACTTCAATTCATATGATTTCTATTTCTATGTCTTTTGTGCCATCTACCCTTTCTTCTGCCATTTTTAGTCAGCTCTTAAGCTTCTTTAATGAATTCTTAATTTCACATATTGAATTTTTTAATTCTGGAATATCCCTTTGTTTCACTTTTATTTTTATTTTTATTGAGACAAAGAGTCTCATATGTCACCCTCAGTAGAGTACCATGGCGTCACAGCTCAAACTCTTGGGCTCAAATGATTCTCTTGCCTCAGCCTCCCTGGTAGCTGGGACTACAGGGACCTGCCACAACACCCAGCTATTTTTTTGTTTAGCACACCCAGGCCAGTTTGAACCCACCAGCCCTGGAGCATGTGGCACTGAACTGTGGGTGCTCCCTATTTCATTTTTAGATAGTACATTTTTCTATTGCCATTGCCAACTTTATATCCATTTTGTTAATCTTTTTCTCTATTTTAATGTCTTTATAATAATTAATGTCCTTTCTTTCTAATTTAAACATCTGAGTCATCTATTGGTCTGCGTCTATCAGCTGTATTTTCTCTTAATGGTAAGTAACATTCTGTTTCTTTACGCGTCTCAGATGTTTTCTTCATGTATGCCGGATATTATGTATGAAAGAACCATAGACACTGAGCTGGATATTATTTTCCCCCAGAAAGGGCCATTTGGGCCTATTGTTAGGCAGCTAGTGTGTGGGGCTGTGGTGAGCTGAACAGTGGCTCCCGTAAGATGTGTTCATGTCCTGACTCCCAGAACCCGCAATCATGACCTCATTTGAGGAAAGGTTATTGAAAGGCACAGGTAAGTATATTGAGATGAGATCACCCTGGATTGCATGGGTGGGCCCTAAATCCAATGACAAATGTCCTTGTAAGAGACAGAAGAGGAAAAGACACAAGGAAGAGGAGTCTGTGTGAGAGTGGAGGTAGAGGTTGGGGTGACGCCAACACCCCCCAAGCCCAGGAGCACCTGGAGCCACAGGACCCTGGAAAGGCAGGGAATGACGTCCGCCCAGCGCTTTTGGAGGAAGTGTGGCCCTATCACACTTCGATTTCAGATTTCTGGCTCCCAGAACAGTGAGAGAATAAATTTCCATCATTCAAAGCCACCGAGTTTGTGGTAACCTATAATGGCAGACCTAGGGAAACTAATACAGAGACTGACCCCAGGCCTCCAGCTAAGAATTGCGCTGATGTGGGGCAGGGTGCAGTTTAAGTTTTAGTTTATCTAAATGTGTTAAGAGAAGGGACTTCCTTGAACACATTACAGACCCTCCCTCCAGTGACCCAAGGAGATCGCAGGGGGTCGCTTTGGGCTTTCCCCACCCCTACCCCTCCCAGTGCTCCGTGCTGGTAAGCAGTCAGCAGCAGTCAGCTCACGCTCTGGGGCCCCTTCAGATCCCAACGCCTCCAGCCAGCCTCTGTAGCTCCCTCTGATAGAATCCTTCCTCCCATCAGGTTTTCTCCTCTGCTCCTTTACGTCCAAACTCAGCAAACAACACTGAGGCAGAGGAAGTGGCTGTAGCCTCAGCTCTCTTAGGAAAGGGCCCCTCCTGCTCTGCCAGTCAGATCATGTAGAACTGTGGATGCCAAGAAATTATGGACTACTTTAGATATTTTCTAGTTCTAGTACTTCTGATTGGCTTGTTCTGAAGTTCAGCCTCCTAACCAGCAGCAGAACTACCTAAAATATCCATTGCAGAATTAAATTGACAATTAAAATGGAAATAGTAATCACATTATATGGTGCAGACAAATTTATATACAATTATATTAAAGCATGTTTGCAATAGTTATTCACATAATTGGAAATATAACTCATTACCAATACCATCTTCCTGTGATCTGTGTGGGATAGTAATGGGTTGGTGTATGATCTTTTCATCTGATGGTTTCTGATTTCAGATTACAGGTTGTAGGAGACTAGGGTGAAAATTGAGAGAATGACAGGGAATAAATGGATCGACATGAAATACTTGGGAACATATGTAGGGAAATGTTGGAAATAATTTCCTGCTGGAAAACAGTAATTTTTTTTCATTTATGTCTAAAATAAATTAAGTAGAAAATTGGCACTATAATTAGATCTTTGATAATTTTAGTTTACATTATGTTTAGCTGTCACAGCTTGTAAAATTTTAAAGATCAGAAGCCATGTTGTGAATTTTGGGGAGCTGGATGGAAGTTTTCTCTTTTTTCTGTATCAAGAGCCCTCTGGGCAAGAAGTATAATTCCAGCAGAAATAATTTCGATTTATGACATTAAATTATTTAAAAAGGTAAGAAAACATGAACAAACATGTTAATTACAAACACTCATTGTCCTTCATTACTTGAAAGTTATTCCCTGGTTTGAACATTATTTATTTTCTTTAAAAATTCAGTTCATTTTCAGAATGCATTGTTCTGGTTGAGGTAATTACTTAGTTGTACATGAAAAAGAGAAGGCTCTTGCAGTCAACTGAATAAATTACCTGTCTCAGAGGGTATAGTGTATCTAAATATGAACAATTTATGCAGAATTTTAAACCTGTAACAGTTTTAAGCTCAATTGCCTATTCCTTAGAAGCAATATGCATTTATTTTAATGGCCGAGTATACTTCATAGAACATGAATATAGTCAGTATGTGAATGGGAACCTATTAAACATAGATTTTATTGTTGACATAGAGCTAGGGTTTTAAATGAAAACCTTTGTATTTGAGTACTATTGGAGTGACATACAACTTTTGGAATTAAAAAGACTAACTCCATTAAAAAATCAACACACCTAAAACACATTTGCTAAAACCAAGCATCAAGGACTTACAAGCATCTATTCTGAGTATGAATAAAGTTAGTATCTGTTTTCAAAATGGATTTCTGATTTCACTGACGTCTGTAACTGAGGTTGGAGTGGAGAAGGCTAAGAATTGTTGATGCCAAGATCTGGGGCTTCATCTAGTCCCTGCCACCCACCCCCACCCCCGCATCTGGGGCCTCAGCATCACACAGGCAATTCCACCGCTGAGATTCAGGCTCTGAAATCACGGTTTCTAAGCACAGCCTTCCATCTGCCAGGCTCTGCAGCCTCATGCCAGCCCCCAGGCCCCTGGGTCTTCAGGCCTCCACGGAGCTTCCCTGTCTGAAGCCACCGGAGCTGCTCCCCCGGCTCACAAGGGCAGGGAGGGCTCTTCAGCCGCCAGCACCGTGGCCTTCTTCACAGCTTCACCCACCCGCTGAGAGGAGGGCGCCTTTGCTGCTAACCCAGCGCACCTTTCTGTGCCTGTGCCACCTGCCCCCTGAGGTGGCCTTGCCTCCCCTTTGCCGGAGAAACTAGGAGCCACCTGGGGTTGATCTGTTAAGTTCTCCTCCCCCAGCTTTGCCATACTTAATTTGTCATACTCCCCTTGGAGAGAGATGGAACTTCTCTTTCCCTGGTTTATTCCATTTCTATCCTATTTCTTCAGTCCCATCGTTCAAGTCTCTGCACCGTCTTTCTTGGGGTCATCGCCACCACCTCCTCAGGTTGAGGCAGTCAAGTTCTGTCACCTTCCATGGCTGCTGCTGCTGGACATGGAGGTCACCGTTTCTCGCCGTGTCTGTTCTGTGGCCTCAGCCCAGTTACCTCGGCTCCCTCTGAAATGGCCCTCCCTCGGCTGCCTCTCCACCGTTCTGTCTTGATTCTCCACTTTCTTGTCTTAGAGTTCATTACTGCCTCTTATTCCTCTGCCACCTTTTAGTAGAATTCCTCAGGAATCCTTTGCGGACTCATCAGTAACCAGGATCCTGCGGAAAACAGAGGGCACATCCAACAGACCTTAATAAAGGCCTGTATACAGTGCCTGTTGAGAGAAGTCAGTAGGGTGTGGCTGGGAAAGCCAGGGGAAAGCCACGCTGCAGGAGGCGCCTGCTGGCAGCAGTGGCCTCGGGTAACACTTCAGCCACTGCCACACCATCAGGCGGGCAGCGGGGCCTGGCCATGAATCGCCCAGCCTGTCTCTCCTTCTGTCCTCCTAACCCCCCTCCGTACTTCTCACTGCCCAAAACCCAACCAGAAACCAGAGACCAAAGGCCTTTGATGCCACCCATAAAGGGACGTGTCCCTGGCACCGTGTGGGTCTAGAGCGGGGAGGAGAGAACACTGGTTCTGGGACTGCTCCTTTCCTCGTCAGCACGTGCGCCTCTGGCTTCGCCTCCAGCTGAGAGTTTACCACGCCTGAATCTATGTCTTACCTCCTCGAGCAAGATGGGGATGAATTTACATTTGTCTGCTAAATGTTTTCACCTGACTATCCTGCAGGCACTTGGAATTTCATATGATAACAATGCAATTCATTGTATCCCCCCTTCAACAACAAAATAAACTAAACTGAACAGAAGTGGCAGCCTGGCAGTGGCCTAACCAGGACTTGGGCTTCCCAGATGACACAGATGGGAAGTGCGAGAAGTAATTCTGCAAGCTTAGTTTGGGAAACCCGAGTCCCAAGACCTTCTTTCCCATGTTGTTTCTGCCACAGAGGCAGCCACTTTCATTTACTTTAGCTAATTTTTTATGATGTTTATCCAGTACTCTAAACTAGGTTTGTTTTACAGTAACTTCTTGACCTTTGCGTGGGATTCCTGCAATGTGGGCTGTGGGCGGGGCTCTCCGCCCCCCTCCGTCTGCTCCCTTCTCCCCATTCTGTCCTATAGACGATCATAATCAGGCCAAGATTCCCACTTATCTGCCACACTTCAGTCAAGAGGAACTTGTGTCCACTTTTACATTATAAAAGAATAAATGGCTTAAAAGAATTTGAGAAGCTGCTGCCCATTTTAGAATACCATCTTTCTTGGAAAACATGTGGGTAGTTCAGAAGATAGGTCTGTAAAATAAATGAATGAATTGGTAGGTTTGGGTGAAGTCTAAAATGCAGCCTTCACAGATATTTGTTTGATAATGTTTACATAATTAGAATGGACGTATCTGAATTGATATATTCACCTATTTGTTCATTTGTCTATCCAGTAATAAAATGCTCCAGATATTATCTGGTACTAGAGACAAACAAAAGTTAGAAGACACAGTGTCTGCCTTCAAATAATGGTCAAGATATTGTGAGAGAGGTGAAAGCAAGGTCAGTAAGCTGAAAAGACATTCTTGAATGATCAAAAACTCATTTGTATGACTCATTTAGAAATTGCAACTGATAAAACTGATGCTGTGCTAATAGGCGAATTATTAGAATGGATAGGAAACATATGTAACCTACCCATGACTTCAAAAATTTTAGAAGTAGCCTTAGTGCATTTCGTTCATAGTGTATCTCTGTGTTTATACATGTTTCCATTTTGCTAATATTACCCAGGTAGGTACTAGTCTATGTAATTACATGAGTCATTGCACCTGTACTTAGTGCATTTAGTTCATAGTACATCTCTGTGTTTATACATGTTTCCATTTTGCTAATATTACCCAGGTAGGTACTATTCCATGTAATTACACGAGTCATTGCACCAGTACTGTGCCATGTTATCCACTGTGCTGGTCAGTATTCCTTATGTGAGCGTCGTCTATTCAATAAATGTCTATCGGGGAAATTTTGCATTTTAAGGCTCACTGGTATGTTTTTTCTCATATTTTAATGAGAATCGTGTAGTATTTCCCAGTTGCTATTGGTTTCCTGGGAATTGAGTGTTTATCTACAGCAATCTCGTCTTTGGAATACTGGAGTTACCATGTATCCTGACTTACCAGGCTTGTGCTGGATTAGGCCTGCTCTGACTGTCTACTTATTACTAGTGCCCCTTTTAATCTCAAAAAATATCCCATTTAAATACATTCAGAAAAGAAAACAGATTACTGCATCAAAATATCAAGCAATATTAGCAATAATAATGCCAAGAAAGCAACGTACACATTGTCAAATAAGACATTATAGAGCATTTTGAATTAGAGTGCTTATTCTTATTTGAATAAGACATCATAGAGTGCAGTTAAATTCTGTGAAGGCAAAAAGTGGAAACCTGATTAACACATGTATATGTAAAAAGAAATAAAAGAAAAAAAGGAAATTGAAAAACTTAATACTTCTACAAACTTGCTGAGATCATTATCATAAATATAACATGTATGCAAGTTTTCTGAAATAGGTTCCCTGTTAATTTTATTATGACAATTCTTATCTTTGTGTTTATAGCAGAATGTCTTTCCCATACTAAAATGAATTAAAAATCACATTTAAACAATACATTACATGGTCTCTCTTGATATAATGAACTTTTCTCCACGGTATCTTCCTCTTTATCCTATGGTTCTTATTTAGGAATCCTTTCTTCTTTCATAGTAAATATCTTGAGTCCTTTTTGCATTGGTGTTATCTAAATAATGAGCGTAAATAATGTGGGATTTGGCAGAAAACCCACGATGATTTGACACAGGATCCAAAATAGAAATTCAGAGTCTCAGGGCAAGAGGGGAGTGTATATTGAAACAATTTCCACTGTGAGGCTCCTTGTCCTGAGCGGAAGGTGAAGGGCAGCCACCTGGGAACAGACACAAGGGCGATGGCCTTTACCTTCACAATGGAGGCGCAGACTCCGCCCTCCCTGCTCAGTCTGTTGCTTTAGGGTTTCCAACTTCATAAACCTCATGGCAGAGCTTATGAAAATATTTGTGTTAGTTATGGCCATAAACTGATTTCAACATTATTTGTCCTCCCTCTGCTTATGAAGGAGGTTTTTCTTCCTAAGACACTATCCACAGGCATGCCCAGAGCCACTGAGCCGCCAACGTGGCTGTCATCATGCCTGACTCTGATGAAATATTTAAAGATTTTCGAACAAGAATTAAAGCCCTGGGGATTCTATTAGAAAATTGGCATTTTTATTTCTTGTGGGCATCTTCTGGGGAAAAACACATCGGAAAAACTAATTGCATCTGTCATAACTGTAACCATAGAAATAGAGAAATGGAAACTTATGTTGACATGTTTTTTTTTTTTTTTCTGGTGTTTGGCCGGGACTGGGTTTGAACCCACCACCACCGGCATATGGGGTCGGTGCCCCGCTCCTTTGAGCCATCAGCACTGCCCTGTGTTAACATGTTTATCACAAATGGAAACATTTGGAGTTGAGTGCCCCCTGCACCAGGCCTTCAACTAGGTTTCTCTTACAGAATTAAAAAGGTCTATGACTTTTTAAAAAAGTTTAGTTATTCTTCCTTGCTTTGGGTAGAAGTGTGGGTTTAATAGTAAATGAAGTCAATTAACAAGTCTGTTGCTTGTATTACAAAGTGCACGAAAGAAATGCTTGAAAAAGTTTTATCAGAAAACTACCCTCAGGAAATAATCAAAAGTGAGGCAAAAAAGGAAAGAAAGAAAGAAAAAAAGGATTTTCACCTTCATTCTGGATCCCCTACTGAGTTCGATCTTGGTTGGGGGAGTGAATGGTTGATCATTTTGATTATTAAATTAAACCACTGCTCTGAGACAGATGGTGAACTTGAACCAGGGTGGTGGCCTTAAAAAAGGAAAAGAAGTTTAGAATAGGTATAGTGAAAACTATTTTTTTCCCAAGTTAGTGACTAAGAGTTTTTCTGATGCTATTGTAATATATACATAACGTATTATTGTTGTACTATATAATGTATGTAGCATTCATGTATTCTAAAAGGAAGATGCAAGCAGATGGGCTTGGGAGCAGGTGAGCAGGAGGCAGTTCCCAAGTGAGGACTCAGTGCGGGGAGGCAACGTGGGCAGCCAGTTCTCCAACCACAGAACAGCAGCTTCACTTGTGGTGCTGGGGAGAGTGAGAGTTTTGGAGTCACGGTGACTTGGACATTCCAGGCAATTTCCTAACCCCTGTGTATTTCAGGAGCCTCGTATGTAAGATGGGGACAATGTCGTGTGGGAGTAAAACGCTTTGAAAGTGTGTGTGCATTTCTCCTTTCCTTCATGTTCCCTGCGCTTCTGTCCTTGGCTGGATACATGTGTCAGCAGATTAGCTCAATGTGGAGCTCATTTTAATGTGAAAGAGTACGGGCAGCTCTGGACTGCAATCCTGTGTTGTTCATGTTATTTTATTTTTATTATAAAAATGCTTTTTTCTATTTAAAAACCTCTGCTACAGCAGATTCTTGCACTACTTCCACGTATCCTAACAGGTTATTTTTTTTTTGCATGGTTCTCTCAGCAGACCGTTCTCAGCTGAAGTCTGGTTTTGCTATTTACTGGCTGGATGTGGGCAAACCTCTTAACCTGTCCAAGGTTCCTACTCATCACCCTGTAAAACAACACACTGTAGACCTTAAATGAGGATATGAATGCTACGTATATTATATAGTACAACAATAATACGTTACATACATATTACCACTGTTTAATAAACCGGGAATATATAAGTACACAATAAAAGTGGGTTTCCCTCACCCAGCCCCAGCACCTTGCCCTCGGATCATGGGAGTGTGCTGCAAGGGCCCAGGGCAAGCATCCTTGCCCTCAGTGGAACAGATGTCTGGCCTCACACTATCCCTAAAGGTCCCCCTTTGCCATTCTTCAACAGAGCCCAGAGCCCTGTATCCCAGGAAGGAAGATGAACTCTAGTCTCTTTTCTTTCTACTGAGATAGGGTCTCTCTCTGTCACCCCAACTAAAGCGCGGTGGCACCATCATAGCTCATTGCAAACTCAACTCCTGAGCTGAAGCCATCCTCCTGCCTCATCTCCCAAGTAGCTGAGACTACAGATGCATGCATCGTGCCTGGCTCATTTTTCTCAGTGTTTTTATAAAGATGAGGTCTCACTCTTGCTCAGGCTGGTCTCAAACTCCTGGAGAATTATCTCATTGGCACAAATAGTTATGAGGAATACATATCAGGATAACATATTAAAACTACATTGTTTTTAGAATAAAATTTAAGGCTAAGCCTAGTTAACCAAAAGTGTATTAACTAGAAGCATTCAGGCACAGACAGTGAAGGCTGCTTCTAAATAAGTTAACATCCTATACACACTTACCTTCATTCGCCAGAAGCGTTCCAAATATTGAGGACTCTGACAATAAAATACTCATACCCAATGAGCCTGTTAAAGTAGAAATTAAAAATTTTTAAACTCTTTAGAAGGAGAACAATAAACACATAGGCTAATAAAATTACTGGGATTGAGCATGAAATTTAGTCCCTATGTTCTGGAACATGTATGTAACTCCTTTATCTTCCTACAGCCCAAGGAACAGTAAGGAGATATAATTACTGCCTTGCCTCTTATTCAAGTGATGGGCTCTGAGCCCTTACAACGTGTGAGTTGCCATGTGTTAAGTACTCTGGACACAGCAGAGATGACTGGAGTGCAGGGACCAATGTCCAGGGGTAAAGACAGTCCCCACATGGGTGCTGGGCGCTGGGCAGTGAAGGGAAGGCAAGGTAGAGAGACAGTGTTGGTCCAATTGACTGACAGGTTTGGGTTTGTACTAATGGGTTTGTCCTTGTTTTTTTATATCTAATTTTTTAATTTCCAAATTAAATAATTTGTAGCTAATCTATGTCTAACGTTAATATATTCAGGCAGCAGTGCCATCTGCTTAAGTAGAAGAACTTGAGATGGTAGCGGATTCAGTGATCTGACCTTGTTTTCTAGTTTGTCAAAAATCTCAGATAGAGGGGTCTCTGTGCTGTCTTTATGCAAACCAAAATATGTGAAAAATCACATGTGGATCAAATACAATGATGGAGAGAATTTGGTCTGCAAAATGATTCTTTGCTTGACAAAAGGACTCTTTGTAAATAGATTTAAAATGCCAGCATCTTCTATTAACTTGACCATCTGGTTAGAATTTTTAAAATTGGATTTTCACTCCAGAGATGTGAAGATCCAATGATATGAAAATATCTTTCATAAAGATGCAAATAGGTACAGATTTTGATTACGTATTCCAAGTTCAGGCAACCCCTCCATATCATTGGATTGGGAGGGGATATTTTTAATTCCTGTGGCTTCATTGTAAGTATTTCTATACAGCCTTGGAAAGGAAAATTTAATATTTCTTAATGAACATTAGAGAAAAATGCTGGATAGAGTATGTAAAAATATAGTATCTGCTGTCAAAAAAAATTTGAAATTTTTTTTTGTTGTTCTGTTTTGTTTTTTCCCTTTTCTAGTTTAGACCTAATTCTGCAGTAGGATGTCCAAGTCTGGCACAGTAGCTAAAATAGAAAAAAGCCTAACTTCTTGAAGCAGGATCTTTCTAAGACGTTTGGCCTGTCTTATTTTGCTTAGAGGTTGGTTCTTTGCTTTTGAAACATAAAAAATTGCACTGTCAACTTAAAAGGAGGACGGTGAAACTAGTTAGCTCAAAATATTAAAGCTTGGAAATTTTTTCTTATTTCTTCTTCACTCCATTAATTGGGCTTACATAAGCTTCTTGCTGCTGGTAAATCTGAAGCAGCAGGCCCTTATGCTGCAAAGGAACAGCCTTTTCTCCTTATCACAACTCGTGTGTTCAGTTGAAGTCCTGTGGCGTCTGGCTGTGTCCTCAGTGCTGCGGCCTCACCATGAGTAGGGTACAGTCAGGGACAGGAGAGCCCTGTGAGACAGCAGCTCATTGCAGAGATAAAGCAACCATGTCGAGATAAAATGCACAAGCAACAAGATGTATAGATTTTATGTGTGCACTTTGATGAATTTTGAATAAATGTAAATCCTGCATAACCAGCACCCTGGTGAAGATTTGGAACATTTCAACCCCACCGGCTTCCTTTGCGCGCCTTGGCACCCAGCCCCGCTCCCCCCATGCCCCTCTTCTCAGACAGCCATGGACCTGATTTCTGTCGCCTCTTGTCAAACTTACACAGCAGGTGTTCAACGTGTCTGCTTCTTTGCTCAACGTGACGGCAGTTTGACCAATGCCATGTTCGTGTGCGTGCCAGTAGTTGATCCCTTCTTGTTGCTGACTACTCTTCATCTTACGAATAGAGCACAGGTTGTGAGTGGGTGTTCACCTGTTGTTGGAGATTCGGGTTGTTTTTAGGTTTGGCCAATTATTAATAAAACTGCAAGGAACACTTGTTTACATGACTTTGTTTCATCTCTTTTGTGTGGAATTGCTGGAAGTCACAGGGTTGGCACACGTGTATAAAAAATATGGCAACACATTTTCTAAAGTGGTTGTACAATCTTACACTCTTGCTGACGTTGTTATGAAGATTCTGGGAGCTCCATGGCGTCACCAGCAATTGACATTGTTGGTCATTTAGGTCATTCACGTGGGTGAACAATACTGTTTCCCTCGAGCTTCTCTGATGAAGAGTGATGTTGATTTTTTTTATTTGCTTATTGATCATTCATGAGCTTTTCTTTTTTCCACAGTGTCTGTCAAGTCTTTTGCCCGTGTTCAGTGGATTTTCTTTGTCAAGTCTTTTGTTGGATAAATGTATCACAGAAGTCTGTGCTTTGCTTTTATTTTTCTTGGTAATTGTGAAAAACAAGTTTTTAATTGTGGAGGAAATTGAATTTATCCTTATGTGAGTAGTGTTTTCTGTGTGCCAAGAAATCATCGAATATGCCAGTATCATGAAGTTTCTATCTTAAATTTTATTCTTGGGTTTTATAATTTTAGCTTTTGTCTATGATTGATTTCAAATTCATTTCTATGTGGGATTTAAGGTAAGAAGCCTGCTGGCTCATTTATTTCACGTGTGGATTGGCAGGTGTTCTAGTACCATTTGTTGAAAAGACTAGCTTTCCCCATTGAATACCCTGGTCATAGTTTTTGAAAATCAATTAACTATGTGTGTGTGTGTATACACATATATATAGTCATATATACATACATATATATATATATATATCTGTTCTATTAATATATTTGCCTATCCTAAGGCAGTACAACACTGTCTTAGTAAATGTGCCTTTATATCAACTCTAGAAATCAGGTGGCAGGAGTCCTGCTACTTTGCTAATTTATTTTTCCAAATTGTTTCGGATAAATTAGGTCATTTGTATTTCTATGTAATGTTAGAATCAGCTTGTTAGCAATACAAAAACAAAAGCCTGCTTTTTTGAGTGGAAATACATGGTAATTTATAAGACAATCTAGAAAGAAATGACATCCTAATAATATTGAGTCTTTTAGCCTTGGGGCATGAAAATTCTAATTATGTGGATCGTCTTTTAATTTCTCTTAGGAATATTTTATAGTTTTCACTGTGTATGTCTTGCACATTTTCTTATTTTTCCAGCTATTTCCCCAAGTTCTTCATGTTTTTTACTGCTATCCTAAATATACATTTAAAAATTTTTTTCCAATTGTTTATTGCCAGTAGGCAGAAATGCAATTATTTTATGTTGACTTTGAATCCTTCAATCTTGTTCAATTCTAGTAATTTTTAATTTTTTACAATATCTTATGATTTTCTACATGGACAATTATCATTGAGAATGATTCCTTAGTTTGCAATTTTTATGCCTTTTTTTTTCTTTATTTTGCCTAATTGCTCTGCATTGCAAATACGTTGAATAGAAAGGATAAAAACAAATAAGGTTGCCTCATTCTTGACTTTGGTGGGAAAGCAGCCAATAAAGCATCATTTAATAAGATATTAACTAAGTTTTTCATAGATGCCATTTACGAGTTTACCAAATTGAGGGAGTTTCCTCCTGTTTCTAATTTACTGAGATTGTTTATTCTCGTGTTTATCTTCATGCATTGAGCTTTGCCAAACAGTGTTTTTGTATCCAGTGAGATGATCACATTACTTATCTTCTTCCTTCTGATATCTGATGAATTGGCTGATTATATTAGAACGCAGCACTGGCTTTTCGTATTTCCCGCGTATTTGTTATCCCCGCTGCTCTTCATTCGTGCCTTTAGATTAGAGCTTCCACCTGCCATCAGTTACCTTCAGTCTAAGACATTTCTGTTAATATTTCTGGTAGTGCAAATCTATAGGTAACTATTCTTCTGTTTTTGTTTATCTGAAAGTTTCTTTATTTTACTCCTTTTCTGAAGGGTATTTTTGTAGGATTTAAAGTTCTGGGTTTATCTTTTTTTATATTTCCTCTTAGTGTTTCATATTAATAGACGCCATTCTGTTATCTTGCTTCCACTGTTTCCAATCAGAAGTGGGCCTGCTTTCCTATCATGATTACCCTCTACGTAACATGTTGCATTTTTCTGATTATTTTCAGGATTTTCCTTCATCTTTTATGTTCAGTGGTTTGACTATGATTTGCCTGTTTTTATTTCCTTTGTACTCATTATGCGTGGGTTGTATCATTCCTCTTAAGCTTACAAGTTGGTATTTTGCCCAAATAAGGGAGATTTCTGTCCATTATTCCTGCTCCTTTCCCTCTCTGTCCTCCCCTCCCCTTCTGAACTTCCAAGTGCACATACATTGGATGAGTTGATATTATCTCACAAATACCTGAGACTGTATTTCAATCTCGTATCATTTCTTCTCTGTTTTCTTTAATTTCAAAATATTAAAGGGGTACAAAGTGTTTTTGTTACATGGATTAATTGGATAATGGTGAAGTTAGGGCTGATTTTTAGTGCCCGTTGTACCGGATAGATAATTATTCATTGTTCACCCCCCTGTCCTCAGCTGTTCTTTAGATTAATAATTTCCAGGAGTCTGATTTTTTGTTCACTTGCCCATTTTTCTGCCATCTCCAATCTGCCGTTAAACCCATCCAATGACTTATTTATCTCAATTATTTTGCTTTTCAGTTCTAGAATTTCCATTTGCTTCTATTTTATAGTTTCCATTTCTCTGCTGAGATCATCTATGTATTCACTCAAGACCATTTTCCTTTAAATCCTTAAACACATTTTTATAGGTAAATTAAAGTCCTTATTTGCTAATTACAATATCTGGGTCATCTCAGGGTCTATTTCTATAGACTATTTCTTTGAAAATTGAGTATGGCTCACATTCACCAGCTTATTTACATATCTAATAAATTTTCTATGAATGATGCAGTGAGATGAAATCAAGTCACATTGAGCCCTCTTGTAATTGCAGAAGTCAAACCTGACTTGAGTATTACAAATTTAATACAGTGTCTTCCTTTCTTAAAATGTGTATACATTTATTGGCACCTCCTCTTTACTTTTGAAAGTTATTCCTAAGATCATGGGTTCACAAACTTATTATTTGCCAGATTAATGTGGAAGAGTTTTTAGCACAGAGATTCTTAAGCACCACCCTAAGAGTTTCTAATTCAATAGGATTAAGGTGGAGCCCAAGAATTTCCATTTTAATGAGGGTCAAGATGATACTGATGATCTGGAAAACTCATTTTGAAATGTGTTTGCTTAGAAACACAAATCTTGAGAAAAAAACATGGGGGCCTGACATGGTGGCTCATGTCTGTAATCCTGGCACACTGGGAGCTGAGACAGAAGGATTGCTTGAGCCCAAGAGTTTAGGACCAGCCCGAACAACTAGCTAGACCCCTGTCTCTACAAAGAAAATGGAAAAATTGGCATTGGTAGTGGCACTTGCCTATATTCTTACTTACTTGGGAGGCTGAGGCAGGTGGATTATTTGAGTTAGAGGTTTAAGGTTGCAGTGAGCTAGGATGATACTACTCTAGTCTAGATAACAGAGCAAGATCCCCACCCCCACAAAAAAAAAGCAAAGAAAAAAGAAAAATATATTTTGGACTTTATCTTGGACTTATGCATACAATTTTCACTTTTTTTAGCCCTGTGTTTTGCATAATATTTCACTTTTTTATTACAGTGCTAAGGATCTTACTTTTTTACTCAAAGTATGACTTCTTAAAAATTATGAGGGTTTTTTGGTCAGTGAAAAGGGTAGATTCTTTGTTTAATTCATAGTCAAACCTGAAAATATGTAAGGGAATATGTAGAGTTATTTAATAATAATGAACTTTTTGGCACTTATTTTTTTCTTACACAAATAAAATTGATATTTTTATTCAGATATGAAACTTCCAGAACATGGAGCTGTTATATTTAAGAAATTAATAGTTGATTTTTGTTTCTGAAATTGGACTTTTAGACTTATATGTGTATGTCATGGTGTGTGTGTGTGGTAGATAAAATACAAAACAGAAATAAATTACCTTTGTTTGAGCCTCTGCCAGTGGGATTGCTGGCCCCAGGCTGCTAAGAAGTGGAGGATTTGCTGATAACTTATGCTTTGTCCTTTAGTAGCCATTAAGGTAGCTATTAAACCCTTCTACACCAGTAGCATATTTGTCTGCTCTCTTTGCTTCTGTTTGGTCTCTCTCTTGCTTGTGAATATCCGGGAATCTGTTGCTTCCTTCTACTCGAGTCCATGCATTTGCATGAATGTGAAGCCTGCATTGCCCCTGGCCCGGATGCTCTGGCTGACGCTGCTGCTGACACAGTCCTTATGGTGGCTGCCAAGTCACCCATCATCATAGCCCTCTCAATAGCGTCACAGGGTTAGCCTTAACTGAGAAAATGGATTGGTCTTACCCCTTTAAATTCTAACCAATCCCTGATAATTTTTTGTTTTTTTAATTTACCAATCTCTTTAATTTCTTTGAAAAATGGGTATAATGGTCTTTGGTAGTTAGGTTACTTGTAGAAGGCTATGGAACAGCACATTTTAAATATTGTTTATTTAATAAACTTCAATCTCAGGTCGAGAAATCTATTTTCTAATATTTTGACACAGGATAGTGAAATACTAATCACTAAATACTGATTATTCAAAACTCATTTTGACAGGTTCACTTTGATGGCTGGGACCCTAAGTATGACTACTGGGTGGAGGCAGACAGCCCGGACATCCACCCGGTCAGGTGGTGTGATGTCACGGGGCATCCCCTGGAGGTCCCACATCGTGAGTATTCTTCTTTGTTGTTGCTTTTTAAAGACTTAGCCTCAATTCCAGCCTTCCTGTTGCTCATTTGTGTCATTGTAGACATTGAAAAGCTAAATAGCAGGTAGGTGAATTAATCGTCACTGCTACAGCTACACTAAAAGCCAATTATTCACAGTTACGCATCAAAGGACATGAAATAATGAAGAGTAATAATCAAGAAATTATTTTGATAGCATTTTCCCAAGAAATCTTCATCTTCTACATTTTAGTTTGGAAAACAGAGCCAACACATCTAAATTTAACTAAATTTGGTCATTGCTTTTAGCTGAAGTTCATTTTGTTTTTTTAAACATCTCGTCTTAATTTTGTTTTATAGAATAAGATACAAAAAGTTTTAGAAAAGACTTTAAAATGTGTTAAATTTTAACAACTCTAAAAATTATTTTAACTGTAAAAAAATTTTTTTTAAAAAGTACTCTATTTCATTGGTATCTTCATTATTTCTGTCTTTCTAGCTACTTAAAAGTTAAGGAGGAAATTAAGCACTCTAAATTTTAATGAGCCTTGAACCAAAATATCTTATTCTTTTGTCTGAAGGAATCCTCTGATCTGATTAGGCTGACATGACTAATAACTAGTTCCAGACCTAAGTGCAAGCTTTCTCCATTCTTATGTTTGTTTTGCTCCCACACTGCTTCTGTTTCCCTCCCCTTGGCTTTTTGGAATGGAGCTAGAATGTTATTCTGTTAATGAGGCTATGTTGTATTGAGTCAGCCTAATGACTCTTGAACCCTAGACCTAAAAGGGGCTAACTGGATCTGTGAAAGAATATCTTAATTTCTTGTATATTTGAAAATAAATCTCTGACTAAATAATTGGACAGTTTTACATGGTGCCAGGCTCTTCAAAAACTGCAAAATCAATAAGATTCAGGACTTTACAGAACTTGGTGGTGTGCTGGCATGCAGAGAGCCCACACACAAAGACCGTGAAACAAAGGAGACTGGGCTCAGGTCTACTTTTTGTTCTTCCTGGTTTTGCACCCCAGCATGCTGGGGAGATGGTCCTTACTTTATGTTAACCCCCAGAACTCCTCCACACATCTGTTCCTCATCCAGTGTCTTTCTCAAATGGGAACAACCTCAGGTGGGGCAAGGATAGACCAGCATTGCAGAACAGGGCCGCTCTCTTCACTTCACCCATCACCTGATCCTCTGCCAAGCCGTCCACTTGGCTTCTCCGCCTGAGTTTCTCAGAAGCATCATGAGGTCTATGCATGAAACCCAAACTCCACCCCAAGCCCACATAATATGTGAATTGTTAAGAGTAATTAGAATCTTAGAATTTGGAGCAAAGATATGCTTGTAATTGGTCGTCTTCCAATAGCTGTGATTTTCTATTATTACTGTGGTTGATTTTTGTTATCAATTTGTTTAATCATTAATGTGGCTTACTGTAGGTTGTTTCCTTAACCTTTTGATTATAATTATGCATATCTGCATCATGGTATTATTTCTTAATTGATTTTGAAATTCCTACTCTCTAAGACTTGCTTGCAATGTGTTTTAATATGTACACATTATTCATGCTCTGTTGTTAAAGCAAAAATAAACACACACAAAACCTTACCCCTGAATTATTTTTCTATGGGAAAGTACAAATAACAAATGGTCGAGGTATTCCAGCAACACAAAGTTTGAGAGTCTAGCGTTGACTGTTGCAGTGGCGTTATGACTGTCATTTTCCATTTCTTTCCTAAAATAGTCTGTATAAAACCCCAACTCGCCTTGTTATCTTTATGTTCATAACTCTTCATTGGCATCAGTGTTCTGTAGGCTCTAGATTCCTTCAAATATACACAAAGCCCTTCGTAATCTTTGCTTTACTCACCTTTATATCCTGATCTTTTACCGTTTTCTCCAAAACCCTGTATTTCCTCATACTGCCTTGACTGAAGACAGTGCATTGCAGTTTTATGGCTTTCCTCTATATCTTAGATTCTATTAGAGAAAAATCATACCACAGTATTGTTGTCCGGTGCCAGTGTCGTGAGCAGCCGGCACGGGCACCTGCTGCATGGTGTGAGTTACAGAGAGCATCTTGACACCCTGTGTTTTAGGGATGTGGCCTCTATAAGCAACCAAGTCAAACCATCTTTTATTTCTGAGCACTATTTTAAGTTACAAGGTTCATCTTATTTTATTTATTTATTTATTTTTATTTTTTTGAGACAGAGTCTTACTATGTTGCCCTCGGTAGAGTGCTGTGGCGTCACAACACACAGCAACCTCAAAGTCTTGGGTTTAAGTGATTCTCTTGCCTCAGCCTCCTGAGTAGCTGGGGCTACTGGCCGCCTGCCACAGTGTCTGGCTACTTTTTTGTTGCAGTGTCATCATTGTTTTTTAGCAGGCCCGGGCCAGGTTTGAACCCGCCTGCCTTGGTGTATGTGGCGGGTGCCGTAACCACTGTGCCACAGGGGCTGGGCCAGTTCATCTTATTTACTCATATAATTCAAACGAAAACTTTTCTCACTATAATGTTCAGTATCTTTTATAATCAGATCAAAAAAATTACATTTTTGAAAGCAGATCTATAAAACTATACATAGTATTTTACCATATGTAATGTCATCTGACCAACATTAATTTTCAGATATTTACACTCTGTTGTTTTATTTTTACTGTATTTGTGCAACTCAACAATTGCCTTTAGCACTTTAACATATATAATATGAATGCCTTATTGATCAAACACTGCAAATAAAAGTGTATGGCTGGGAAAACAATATCTTAGAGATCATCTAATCCATCCTACTCCTCTCATTTTCTAGAGGTGGAACCTAAGTCGAACTTTATCTCTTTTATTGACTGTCTTCAGTGAAATTTTACAAAAGATATCACAGCAGGTTGCCTGTTAGTGGTGACATAATGTGATAACAAAAATGATCACAAGAAAACGTGCAGAAGACAGTTTTTGAATCTATTATTTTCATCTCTTTTTCTTTATAAATATGTTCTCCCTTGGTTTTTATTTTAGGTTAATGTGAGGATACAAATAACTAGGTCACAATGTTTGCATTTTTCAGTTAGAGTCCCTCTTGTAGTTGTGTCCCACACCCAAGAGGTGTGCCATATACCCTTAAATTGTGCCCATTAAGTGGGAATGCACCAGGCCCCCTCCCTCCTCACCCCTTTCCCCCCTTTTGCAACATATTTGTAGCTAGTATTATAATAAATACCTTGGAAACAAGGGAGGAAAAATTTATATATATAATGCATATTTATACATAATATCTATATGTTTTATTTCTTTTCAATGAGCTTCCAATTTATGTGTGAAGAGGCTGCAGTTTACAAATGTATGAAATAGCATAAAATTACACAGCTGCCTGTGGATGAAGAAAAACTAAGCAGAGATTGCTAATGTGTCTTTAAAGAGGGGGCAGAATGCTTTCAGTTAGTCCAGGGAGGCCTCTGGGAACCAGAGCTGGGTTGAGCTGGATTTGCAAGAGCGCCCCGGAGCTGGACTCATGGTTACCTCTCTAGAGGTAGAAATGGTACAAGTATAGACAAAATTAGAACTTGTTGCTTCTTGTAAAATTTTATTAGAATTTATTACAATTTTAGTTCTTTTTAAGTAAGTGGGAGCCCCTTTAGTTTGTTTCTGTTTAATGCCGTTTAACCTCACTGCAGAAATTGAGCCAAGATAGAGTGCATGCTGTAAATTCCAGCTTCCGTAGAAATACTTGTCCAGTGAATTTGGGCCAAGATCATAATAGTTTATCACTAAGGCCTAGTATAATTTTTTAAAAAGATGACCACGAAAAGCCTCTTGAGAGAATTTGAATGTTCCATTCAACTGGGAAGTGATGACAGCTTTTCTTAGCTGCCATTCCTTACAGCAGGTGACCTCCCGCAGACCACCTGTGTGCCCCACTGAAGAGTGAGCTCTGCTTTTCTCACTTACGAGGGCATGATCGGTCTGTTATTTTGCTATATAATCCTTCAAGGTGGACTCTTTCTATTGTTAGAATCAAAATTAGATACTTAATAATTTAACATCAGCGAGTTGTTCACATCTTTCTACTCTGCTTTGTTTCCTGAATGTCCTTAAAAAGATCAAATTCTCAGGACCTAAAAACCATGCCTGGCTTGGTCATCTAAGTGGCTTGCCTTTTACCAGCCTTTTTAGTAACATCATTCAGAGACCATGATTGCAGTGACTTTGGATATTAAATTTCTTTAAGCAGATCCCATTTCTCCTTCTATATTGTTAATTACCCACAGTCAATGCCAGGGGACAGTGGGATGTCTGGTAGTTCTTGCTCTGGAAATTAACCAAGTTTGAGAAGCAAGATGATGGACTTAGGAGTTAGAAAGACTTGGATTTAAATTTCCATTCTGCTCCGACTAAGTCTGTGCTTTGGGGCAAGTTCCTTCACCTCCGGGACCTGCGGGCTTGTAAGATTAACATTAAGGGCTGCTTCTGAGCTCCTGGCCCACGGTGGCCCTTCAGTAACTAGCACATCCGTGTCCCCTGCTGCTGTTTCTCTTCACTGATCTGGAAAATTAGGAGTTGACTTCATTTCCTAAAACTTACACAACCAGTATGGTTTTCGCCTGGATACGTGTGTCATGCTGTCCAGAGAAGGGTGGGGATCTCTGAGTGAATACTGAGTAACATTTAGGGCACTTCAAAACATTTGGAGTTACTGATTTAGACATAAGATAAGCAGGCTGTATAAGCCAAATTTAACCGAGAACTAGTTTTGTTATTCTTTAAAAAAAAAATCTGAGCACATTTTAAATATATCACCAGTGAAACGAAACACTCTCGCTGAGTTGTTGAGTAGCTTTCGAGTTGCCACATTAATTGGACATACTCAGTCTCCACCTGGCCTTTTGCTTGATTTCTGATTTGGGCAGCTTCCTCCTCTTCCTCTGGGTGGGTCTGTGTCCCTGGTGCCCAGCGCCAGTCCTTCCAATGTGAGAGCAGAGAAGGCAAGTTTTTTACCTGCAAGTGTCACTTCCTTTCCCAAACTTTGTCTAGTGTTGTTGCCAGAATTTCTCTCTGGCCTTGGTCTTGGCGTTCAGAGAATGAAACCACAGACCACCACGCAGATAAACAACAGGACAGAGTTTTTTGACAAGGAGAAAGACTGATAAGCATGATAAGCAAAAGTGGGGGGACCAGAGCCTCCTGCACTGGTGGGGGGGTCCACGTGGGAGGCCCCCTTGAGTTTTCAGTCTAGGGGGTTTAATGCTGCTTTTACTATCCTTAGGGAAATATGCCACAATTGGCCAGAGGTCTGCAGTCAGAAAAAAGTTCTAAAATAATCCTAACATCCTAACATTAGGAATGGCGTCCATGCAGTTTTTGCCTCAGGCAAGGAATTAGGGTGTGTGCTCCCTACTGCAGGAAGAACTGCCAGAAAGGGTGGCCTGTTTGTGCCTGGAGATAGAGTTCTGTGATGAGACTCATTTCTGAGCTCACCCAGGCCTAGAAAATGAGGGCCCCTGCCCAGCCCCGAGTGGAGGAACCCTGGATCAGTGTCTTGGGGGGTGAATTGCACCCTCATCCTTGGCATCCTACAGTGTTCTGTCCCCTCTTCTGATGTGTTACAGTCCCTTTCTTCTTGCTCAGAACCACTCAGAAGCTTTCCGTGGCTCCCAGAATTTGTTCCAAAGTGCCCTCACCAAGGCTCTCGCCCCATCTGGCCCCCCTGCTTTCCCCGAGGGGTCGGGTCATATGCTCCTGTCTCCCCCAAGCAGCACCCAACAGCCTGGCCTCTCGTGAGGCCTGCAGCTCACAGGTCACACGTCCACGCCCACAGCTGATGGGCCTGTGGCTTGCAGCTCAGTTCCTCCACCACCTGTTCTCAGGGCTTTATTTAAATGCCACCCCCAGCGATGTCTTCCCTGACCAAGCCATCCACGAAAAATAGCCTGTTAATCTCTAGCCCTTGTTGGCTTTTATTATTTTTTTTTTGAAAAATTTTACTTGTTCAGAGTATGATTTCCTTTTGGTTTAACCTTATTTTCTTTTTTTATTTCTAATTAATACAAGGATAGAAATTTTTAGATTACATTGTTCTCACTTCCAAGGTAAAGTTCCAGCTGTAGTTAGCATTTCTTAGCGGCAGTTCTCGCAGGCCACGTGGTGTGCTGTGTGTGTCTGTTCTCACCCCTCCCGCACTGACACTGCCCCTGACAGCACACTTGGCCTTGCACTTGTTCTCCAGGCGCCATCTAGAACACCTCCTCAAACAGAAGAGGCTTGGAGGACAAGAGACAGCCACCGAGTGGGGGGATACACAGCCATGGGATTCCCCAGAGTGGGGCCTGTGTTAATTCATCTTTGCAGCTCCTGTGGGTGGTAAATACATGTCGGAAAATGCTGGTGAGGGGCCCAGGGTGGGATGTGCCGATCCAGGAGCAGGCTGCTTCTCTGTGCACGCAGTGCTGACCTCCCAGGCGCTCCTGCTGCTGTGCCCTGCGGTGGCTGTTCTTACCTTCCCACTCCTGCCCTTCAGCCCTGGTTTACATAATCTTTCAGAAATCAGACTTAAACAGAGAAAAATACTCAATTACATAGAAATGCTTTTTGAATGCCTTAGGTAGGAATAAAAACAACAAAATAAAAATATGACAAGTCCCAAGGCCTCTAATAGAGTAGATTATGCTTGAGACAGAAGATCCATTTTTTTAATTAAATGCAGTTTCAGATGCCTCACTTGGTAACTAATAGACTTTTCTCACCAGGATATGTGTTTGTTCTGAAATGACAAAGAACTGAAATGCAGTGACGGGGCTGGTGGGTTGTGGAGCGGCCTGGTGGCCACTTGCTCTCCGGGGAAAGCCCCAGAGCCGCCTGGGCAGGGGCCGTCACGGCGGACCAGGCTGGTCTCCCATTTCTGACGCGAACACCTGGCATTTCGAACTGGAGAAGAACAAAGCCACTCTCTCAGTTTGGCTATAAAAATAAAATGCAGGTGAAATGGCTTGATTCATCTTCTCGTATCCATGGAAGCCACCAAAAATGGGGATGTGGAATGTACAATTGACAATCCTAAGAGCTTAGCAGATGCACACCTGTCTTTCGAGGTGAGGAAACGAAATGGTTTGCACAGCTGGTTAGGGACAGAGGTGGGTCTCTGGCCCCGGGTAGAAGGTTTTCTAAATTGTCTAGTCCTGCAGTACGTGCTTTTCAGATCAGATGAGTCTCCCATCCACCCACAACAACACCCCTCTCTGGACAGGAAGGCAGCTAACCCAGCTGGTAAGACGTCCCACCCTGGGCCCAGACCCACAGAAGTGCTGAGTTTGGGTTTCCAGGAAGGAACGGCAGGTTCTGTTTTGCAGCCTCAGCAGTGTGGCATGAGGCATGGGGGCAGAGGGTGGCCCAAACCAAAAATAGACAACACTGCAGCACAGCCTCGTACCTGGAGCGTGTGCGGTGACTCCATGTGACTTGTGACAGTAGCTCAAGGGTGCACAGCGGGCTCTAGGGAAAAGCCCGAGTCTTACTTTTCCATAGGGAGAAACACTTGCAGGGCCTTGCTGAAGCACCTGGGTTCACACCTCAAGATGCCTCCCCCAAGGAGTCTGATCCCAGCTGTTGCTCTAGGCCCCAAGCTTCTATGTATGTGGCATTTGCTACTTGACCCCAAACTTCTGCTCACATATCAACCTTTTAGAGACCCCGCGCCTCTTCATTGAGGTGCATAGGAGCTTCTGGGTCTCCTCTCTGTCCCACACAGGCTGTGCTTCTGAAGCAGTAGGATGGCCTGGGCTCGTCAGCTAGGCCACTGATTACTGCCACGTATCACCTTCTGCCACGTGGAACTAGCTAGGTGGGATTTTCTCCTGGAGACGTGTGGTCACCTCTTGGTGTCCTTTGAGCCTTGTTTGGGAGTTCCCTATTCATAAATGAATGCCCACTTCAATGCCAGCCTGAAGAGGGGGGAAGTGACCATAGAGGGAGAAGGAATGTTCAGACACACTCTTCCGACCTCTCTCTTACCTCTGTCTGCTGCTTCCTTTCCTTTCTGTCCCAGGGCCTTTGCATATGCTGTCTCCTCTGCCCAGCATGTTCTGTTTGCTCTTCTGAGTAATGACTGTTTCTCACCCTTTAAAATTCATCTCATGAATTATCCCTTCCTAGAGTAACCTTCCCAAGCCATATTGTGTAAAGAATAACTACCACTGTTACTTTCCATTTCACTACTTCCTTTCCTCCAAAGTGCCTATCACAATACGTGTGTAATATTTTTAGTTCCCATGGAAGCTTCATGAACAGAGTGACAGTGAATGTTGCAGCTGGTAGTGTTTTTCCACCCCTGGCTTCAAAATCACATTTGTCAATATAGTCATCTCTTTATTTAAGAGTTGGCTACTCATTTATGCCAAATCAACGTGCATCTCTAGAGGCGACCCTGAGCTCTTGCCTGCAAACGTTATGGAGTGACTTAGTTCTGTAGGAGGTGTGGGATGGATCCAGTCAGGCCTAGCAGGAGAGACAGGGCCAAAACAACCCTCTACCACCAAGAAAGGAAACGTGGGCAGGCAGAGAAACGAAATCTCCTAGTTGGTTTTCATGTCTAAGTAATTTTCTGATTTTTTTTTTTTTTAGATTCTATTTGATTTATATTTGGAAGTAATTATGATGGTACTTCATTACAAAGTAAATTAAATTCTATATTATTATGAATAGGGTATATATGAATAGAATAATGGTATAAACCACAATAATAATACATATAGCCTTCATGATTTCGGTTGAAGGCCTTGAGAACGTGCTAATTTATTTAAGTTTTAAATGTAAACAAGTATAATAGGCTGTACCTTGATAAAAGATACAGCTCATTTTTTTTCCAATTTGGTTTATTACACAGCAGATGTATAAATACAACAGAATGACTTGTAAATATACCATATGCACTAGTCCGTTGTTTATCCTGTTAAGTGAGATAAAATACTTAATTTATTAGGAAAGAAATGATTAATAAAGGCCTTGTTAATGAGCATTGAAACTATGAAATTAGAAAAGTTTTATTTTGTCAAAGATGGAAATTCACGTAGGTTATAAAACAAGAGCTGATGTAATTACAGTCCAGATGTGGAACAATAAATATAATGATAGGTATATGTCATTTTCATGAAAAAATGTTGTTAGCCAGTTAACAGTACATTTTCAATTTCATTTGGTGCTAGAGAATTTTATAAGGAATCTTTAGTCCTTGTTCTTCCAAAATACAGTAAGGCAGCAATCAGCAGTTTTAAGAGTCCCTAAGTGCTCATTGACTTAATAGACAATTACAGCATATTGTGCTTAAAAAAAAGTTAGCTATTTTAGAAGTCCCTAATTACAGATCTACATGATAGACTTATCAAGAAAAAATGATACATTTCAACATGTACTTATAGCCGTAATGATATTGTCTGTTCTAAATATTCTTTGTCAAAGTCCTTTGTCCTATGTCTCTACCTTTTGGAGGTGTGAGGGCAGAGTTCATTTACTTTGCTCAGAAACCTGGTCTTTGTTTGCCTCGTGCCTGTTCAGAACACTTTGACTGATTATCTTCTGATCGTAGCTGGATGACTCCGTTCTCTACTGGTCTCTGTTCTCAGTTGAGATGCAGTGTGGCCTGGAGATCTTAGTCACCGTGCGTACAGACAAGCATAGATTGTGTTAAACCAGGCACCACTCTGCAAATTTACAGACCTTTGAAACAGATAAAATGCTAATTTCTAAAAGTCGTGAAATAACTCAGTGTTTTGACAGTAAGGCTAAATAAATGTGTGCTCTATCCTGATTTCTGACTCATATCTGGCCATAGATTGATGCAAGTCAGTGTATGGCTGTTCACTAGAGATCCTGAGTTAGGCAAGAGGTCTTTCAGGATTGCTCTGAGAGAGTTTCAACTTTATTCAGAAGAGTATAAACACCTTCTAGGAAAGGGGAAGAGAACTGGAGGTTATTATTATTATGATTATTGAGCCTGAGTTTCACTCTGTCACCCTGGGTAGAGTGCCATGGCATCAGAGTTCACAGCAACCTCAGACTCTTGGGTTCAAGCGATCCTCTTGCCTCAGCCTTCCGAACTAGCTGGAATTATAATCCTGCACCACCATGCCTGGCTAATTTTTCTATTTTTAGTTGGGTCAGAGTCTTGCTCTGGCTCAGGCTGGTTTCCAACTCCTGAGCTTTGAAACAATCCACCCTCCTCGGCCTCCCAGAGTGCTAGGATCACAGATGTGAGCCACGTGCCTGGCCTTGGAGGCACTTATTATAACCCCAGCCCTGCATGACCTTATAACATCTAGTTAGTGGAAATCTTGAGCAGCTGATAAAGAAAGGGTTTTACCATGTCAGTGTTGTGGTGACAACTTATTGGGTATCTCTAATGTATGCACCACCATGCTAGGACTTGGTGCGTCCTGTGGGAATGGTTCTACCTGGTGACCACGACGCTAAAGGTGCCAGGAAGCCACAGTTGAGAAGGCAAGTGATTCCTGTGAACACCTGCAATGGTGCGACTTGGTACTGCAGCTGTGAGGAGACACACTGAGAAGGTGGCATGTGGCCATTTAGGCCACCACAAGCACTAGTATTTAGTGTCAAGAGATTAAACTTCATCCTCTCAAAAATGCTTTCCTATTTATAGCAATGCCTTCTTTCAAGATAGGGGGCTAGGGAAAGGGTGGGAAGAGGGCAGTTCTTGGGGTTAGATAAGCTTAGTGGTATTAGCATCTTGAAAAATCTTTTGTTTATTTATCTTTCCCGGTATTAGAAAGACTAAGAAATACTTCCAAGTCTTATTTTACAAGTAGATGTATCCTTCACTGACTGCTAGGAATAAACATGGAATCCAATATTCTTTTGATGTTAAAAAAAGTTATGTATTTGCATTATGAAAGAGAGCTGTATAAAGATGTTTTTTTTTTTTTCATTTTACTCTGCATTCTGAGCAACCAAAAATCAGGAAGTTGAAAATATACACAAGCCTAAAATTCAGTGAGCACTAAATGACAGACTTAGAGAATTGACGATTTTATAGTCTATTGGGGAAATGAAGAGCTTATATGTTACTTTTTATTTATGCTTTGATATTCATTTCAAACAAGAAAGTAAAAAGTAGAATTTGTTTATCTTAGCAGATCAATAAGCTTCACTTTGACGCATAAGATCAGCACAATTATAAGAGACGGCAGATTTCTTTGCACAGGTCTTTGGGTTAGCAGCTCTCTGCTCCTGTCTGTCTAGCAAAGGGAACCATCGATCTTTTCTTATACTACCTACTCACAGGAGTGCATATTTAGAAGCTTCTCGTCCTTGGTGCTGCAGGTACAAAGTCAGAACTCCTCTAACCAGCTAGTACACTAGAACTAACTCCCCAAGTTCATTCTTCTACTACTATATCTTACCCACCCTAGAGCATTCTTTAGAATACTTCTAATTTTACTCATATTCGCTGTTTCACAGTGCGTCTCAGTAAGTTCAGCAGTGTGGGTTACCCTAGCCCATCACCGAACTAAACAGTTGGCATTTAGAGCATTAGATGAAGTCATTGGCATGAGTTGAGGGTCATGCTTTATGAAAACCATACTGCATTTTTTAAACACCAGGATCTCCCAAGTTCAGGAAAGTGCTCACATTTGAGGCACACCCTGAGACTGAAGAGTGGAGTGGCAGTCTCTCACTCCCACTCCCATCTCGTGCCAATGCCCAGATTCTGTTCCTGAGAGGCATGGTAGGATCACTCAAGCTTTTACCTAAATACCGTTCTTTCCCATCTTTTCTTCCCATGTGTGTGCATGTGTTTGAATTTGTACACATCCTAGGACTCCATTCTGTTCATTTCAGATATTTGACTACCTTGAGGTGCATGGCTACTCTTGCTAACTTTTAAAGCTAGGAACAGTTGAAGTAAGAAAGTTTGTGTACATAATCATGTAAACATTTTGATTATGTAAATCACGTATTAACAGAACTGAAGGGAGAACAGACAGGGACTCCAGTAGACCACTCCCAGCAATGGGCAAGTCATCCAGACAGAAAATCAATAAAGAAACATTGGACTTGGATAAAACTGTGGACCAAATAGATCTAACACACGCATATAAAACTTTCTACCTACCAGCAGCTGAATGAAAATTCTTCTCAGGCACATAGGGAACCTTGTCTAAGATGGATCATATGTTGGGTCACAAAACAAGTCTTCACAAATTTAAGAAGGTTGAATCATCTCAAGTTTCTTTTCTGACTGTGATGGTGTAACACTAGAAATCAATAATAAGAATAATTTTGGGTAATTCACAAATATGTGAAAATTAAACAACGCACTCCTAAACATCCAGTAGATCCAAGAAATAATTACAATGGAACTCAGAGAGTGTCTTGAGAAAAGCTAAAATGGACACATAATACACCAACATTCATAGATGCAGCAAAAGCAGTACTAAGAGGAAATTTTTTAGCAATAAATGCCTACATTATGAAAAAAGAAAGATCTCAAATAAATAGCCTACCTTCTCACTTCAAAGAAGTAGAAGAAGAAGAATCAACTAAGCCAACTAAGCCAACTAAGCCTTCCTTCAGAAGGAATGAAGTAATAAAAATTAAAGCAGAAATAAGTGAAAGAGGAACTAGAAAGGAAAGAGACAAAAATCAACAAAACTGAGTTGGTTGTGGAAAAGATAAAATTGGCAAACTTTTAGTTGGACTATCAAAAAAGAGAGAGGAGCCACTACAGCTGACAAGAACTACCAAAAGATCACAAGAGACTGCTGTGAGCAATAATATGCTGACAACTTGATAACTTAGAAAAAATAGATTCCTGGAAACATCCAAGTACCAAAATTAAATTGTGAAGAAATGGAAAATCTGAACAGATTGATAATGAGTAAGGAAATTGAATCAGTAATCAAAAACTAATAACAAATTATAGCCCAGGATGAGAATACCTCACAAGTGTATTCTAACAAGCATTTAACAATAAACTTCAATCCTTCTGAAACTCTTTCAAAAAATTGAAGGGGAGAGAACACTCCCAAACTTATTTTAAAAGACCAGTATTACCTTGATATCAAAGACAGTCAAGAGCTCTACAGGAAAATAAAAATTATAGTCCAGTATCCCCAATGAACATAGATGCAAAATTCTTATTAAGATACTAGCAAAATGAATTCAGTAGCACATCAAAAAGATTATACACCATGACTAAGTGATATTTATCCCTGAGATACAAGGATGGTTTAACCTATGCCGATCAATAAATGGGATACATCACATTAGCAGAATGGAGGGCAAAAAACCGTATGATTATCTCAATAGATGCAGAGAAAGCATTTGACGAAATTTGACATTCTGTCATGATAAAAATTGCCAACAAATTAGGTGTAGGTATAGAAGGAATTTACCTCAGTAAAGACTATTTATGAGAAGACTACAGCTAAACTCATACTCAATGGTGAAAAGTTCAAAGCTTTTCTTTTAAGATCAAGAACAAGGCAAGGGCATGGCTACTCTTGATACTTCTACTCAACACATTGTTGGAAGTTCTAACCACAGCATTTACAGAAGAAAAAGAAATGAAAGGCATTCACATTGGAAAGGAAGACATTATATTGTCTGCAGGTTACATGGTCTTTTATATAGAAAACTCTAAGGACTCCACAAAAAACTGTTAGAGCTAAAAAACAAACTTGGTAAAGTTGCAGAAAACAAACTCAATATACAAAAATCAGTTCTTTTGCTATCACTAACAATGAACTACCCCAAAACAAGGAAACAATTCTATTTACACTAGCATCAAAAAGAATAAAATGCTTAGGAATAAATTTAACCAAGAAGATGGAAGATCTATATATGGAAAATCAAAAAACATTGATGAAGAGGTTGTAAAAAGCAGGAATAAATGGAAAGATACCCCATATTCATGTATCAGAGATTTAACATTGTTAAAGTATTCATACCACACAAAAGAATTTTCAGATTCGATGCAATCCTTACTGAAATTTCAATGTCATTTTTCACAGAAATAGAACAAATTATTCTATGGAACCACCAAAGACCACAAATAGCAAAATCAGGGGGTTTTGTTTCAGTTAAGCCACATAACAAGGCAAGATTTATTTAAAATAGATCACAGTTGAAGAAACTGGGAACAATCCTCTGAAACACAGATTGTCCAAAGTCATACCATAATAGAAGGTGATGGCAAAAGCAAGGTCACCTGATTCTTATTCTGGTTCCAAAATGCTGCTGCTATTTCCATTGCATTCCATCTTCTGAAAAACTCAGCTTACCCTGCTTTCTTTTAATAGATAAATTTCTAAAAAATTATTGTGAAATATATACATAACAGCCCATATATATATACACACATATATATGTGTGTCGAATCAAAGTGTATTTTTTCTGTTAACAAAATTCATGATTCCAGGGAAGTTTTGTCTCATAACTAATATTCAATTGTAGTAGCTTCCGTTTTTTTTTTTTGGAGACAGGGTCTCACTCTGTTGCCCAGGCCGAAATGAAGGTAATGATGCTGTCATTCAACTTTTAACTTTATCCTCATTAGCAGCAGAACCTTCCTTTCCATAGAAATTCTCCACAGAACACCATATCTAAGCACAGTGGCCCTGGGGGAGGCCTGGGTGGACCAGAGGTTGCCCTCAGAGACCCCTGGGAAACTCCCCCAAACCCAATCTAAAATAAATTCCTTAGAATTTACAAGCAGCTACCATATCCATTGTCTTAATTGTTTAATTGTTTAAAATAATCCTGTCAGCCAGATCAGTCTGGACTTTCCCTCATGTTGAAGTTGGAGAACCCGAGGCACTGAGTCAGTGATGTGCTGGCCAGTGTACAACAGCTGGCATTTGTGTTTTTTATTGCCTGGATTGACTAAGTCTAGGAAACAGGAAATACAGCAGGCAGTCTGAGAAGCGGGTACTCCGCATCAAAGAACAAGTTGCCTCTGAGCAACACAGCTCATTTGTTAAATAGCCCTAAAGCCCAACGTGGGAGAGCCAAGGGACAGTGGTGACACATGGTCCAGCCAAGAGCTCTCATTTGCTGTATTATTCTGAAGTCATTTTTCATAACCTACTTAATTGAGATAAAACCTGGGAAGGGGTCTTTTTTGTGAGAAACTATATGAAGTATTTTTGAGCAGCAGCGTGTGGGAAGTTGGTCTTGCTCCTCCTTGCATGGTGCTCCCTGGGGCAGCACTGACATGTTCAGGAGGGCTTGTCCTCTCTGTCCTACAGCCCTGACAGGTCCAAAGCCACCAGGGAATAACCTAGCACCAGTTTGTTGGCGGGAAGGGGGGCTTCTCCTTCCACTTCATTGACACGTCTGCCACAGACATCAAGGTGGAGGATTTCCTTCCAATTAGAAACTTGGCAAGTCTATTCACAGTAATTCAATAAGGGAATGTCATTAATTGTAAAGTTAGGTTTAGGGCAGAAGCCATGGGGAGAAATGTAATTAAAAATTTTTAAGAGCTTTCTCAACAGCCCACAATATTTTCTATTAAGAATGGCCCAAAGCTTATTGGTCAGGGAAACTCTTTGGTGGCCCTGTCAGGCTAATTTGAGAAGCAATTACGAACGCCAGAGTTCCTGTGTTAGATATACTCTTTAGGTTATTGGAAAGATGTGGCAGTCACCCCACTTGGGAGTCTGCAGTTCCAGAGAATGTTTCATTCTAAATAACTTTCAAATTTATACGTATATGGTTATGAGAATAGATGACATTTCTATCAGCAACTAGCCAGTTTGATCTTTTTTTTTTTAAGTCAGAAAATTAGTTGTGACACCTTCAGGGAAACAGGGACTTACTAAATTGCTCTTTTGGTAAAAAGGGGGAAAAGCAGTTCAAGACTGGGGAGGTTGAAAAGCACTTTCTATTTAGCCTGGATACGCTTACAGATGGGCCTATCTTTGTCTCCCTTGTAGTTGGCAAGAAAAGTCCTGAGGATTTGGGGGTACAAGTTATCATCCTTCTGGCTTGAATGTCCTGTCATTTTGCTTGAGGCAATGTGGAGGTACAGAGAATGAGAAAGAAGAAGAGGAGGGGGTGGCTTTAGAGCATTTTTGCTTGGTTAGATAAGAATAATTCATTTCTATAAATCAAGTACCAATTTTTTTTTAAAGGCTAATTTCATTTAAAAGGCTAAAAAAGAGGTTCAGGGAAAAGGAAAGTAAGGAAATAGTTTTAATTTTTTATAATTTCTTTGAAAGTTAACTTTTCACTATAAAATATAAAGTTTTAAAGACAAGTGCATCTCTTGTGATCACAGATTCTTAATTCTTTCTTAAAAATAATGAAAGAAGTGGAACAGAGCTGTGTAGTGAACGAGTATTTGTATTAAATAGTTTTAGTGGATTTGTTACTCTTAGGCCCTCACAGTAGGGCTATCAGTGTTAGCAGTAGGTTTAATTCAGTGTAGTTTAGTTGTTTGTAAAATATGTTTGTGTGTGTGCCAATGATCCTTAAAGTCTTTTTCTGCTCTTAAAATTCTGTGCTTCTATACGATCTGTGTGGGACTCTCTTAATTTTATCCTTTCCATAGATCAACAAAAGGGTCATCCTGTTTTTTTTTATTTTATTAAGTCAGATATACATAGATCATGAATATATTTATGCATATGTGGGGTACAATGTGTTGATTGTTTTTTATACAATCAGATGTGGTTACATCAAACCAATCAACGTAGCTTTCACCTCATTTACTTGATCATTATGTTAAGACATTTATGTTCTACACTTGACAGATTTGACTTGTACCCTTGTAATATGCTCTATAGGTGTGGTCCCGCCTTTTACCCTCCCTCTAAAAACCCTCCCACCTTCCCACTTCATTTCTCTTCTTCATCCTGGGCTATAGATGTGTTCTATCTTTCATAACAAAGTGTGAATAAATATAAATAGGTTTCATAGAAATACTGAGTACATTGGATACTTTTTCCTCCATTCTTGAGATACTTTACTCAGGAGAATATGTTCCAGGTCCCTCCATGTAAACATAAAAGAGGTAAAGGCTCCATCTTTTTAAAGGCTGCATAGTATTCCATGGTATACATATACCACAATTTATTAATCCATTCATGAATCAGTGGGCACTTGGGCTTCTTCCATGACTTGACAATTATCAATTGAGCTGCAATGAATAATCTGGTGCAAATATCTTTTTTGCCAAGTGATTTTTGGTCTTTTGGATATATTCCTAGGAGAGGAATTGCAGGATCCAATGGCAGGTCAATTTTTAGATCCCTGAGTGTTCTCTGAACTTCTTTCCAAAAGCAACGTATTAGTTTGCATTCCCACCAGCAGTGGAGAAAGATCAAAACTAGGTTATAAAATAATCCAACGTTTTATGAAGGCCTATTTAGTAACACATGGGTCACTATGAAAGTTTTGAGACAGACTGTGTTATGGTCCATTATTTCATCTCCAAGAAGCACAGCCAGTGCTGTCCTTTCTGATTCAACAAGTTTCACCTTGCTCGGCCTGTCGGTGTTTGGGCGAAGGCTTCATTTGTTTCCGTCCGCACAGATTTTACGTGTCTTGATTTTTTTTTTTCTTTTTGTATCCCAAAACTTTAGTAATGACCCACATGTAAAAAGAACCTAACTTTGTGTATTTAAATAGTTGTGGCATAAACTGTGGTATAAATTCTTTCCATTAAAATACTAATGTGATATGTTTGAATGGAGAGATATCTGAAATTGAATCTACATTTTGCTCTTTCTTTAATGTCATTTTCTCCGTGATCAGTTACAGGCCATCTCCCTGTCTTCTCCCTAGTTCTTATGTCAGCTCATGTAGTGCACAGCAGAGCTGAGATCCCGGCACTTCACCCCAACGCTGAAGGTCAACCTGAGCGCATCTGTTTGTAATCTCAATCGATGACAAATGCATTTTACTGTATTTTGCTAAGACAGTCTTTGCCAGTTCTTGATGGAAGACGTGGTCTTCTGTCCCATTTTAAATAATTAGCAGAGCCCACTCAGACATGTTTTTCTTCTAGCTTTAATTGCTCCGCGGCTCTGTGAAAGGGGCTTACTGCTTTTGCTTTCCTCCCTTTCTATAGGGTTGCTCCCATGTGGTTGATAAGTATTACCGCATTCCCCGGTCGTCTTTAGGACTCTACCACATTTCTAAATGTGTTCCTCCCCTAGGTAGATAGTTAGACTACCTTCCTCTGCTAATCATGCCATGGTAATACTTTGAAGATTTATCTAGATCTATGTACATATAAAATGGACATTTTTAGGAACTTTTTTATTTCTTTTCTGGTATTTCCATTTCACCAAGATTATTGTTCTAATTCATTTTTTCTTTTTCTTTTTTTATTGAATCATAGCTGAGTACATTAGTGAAATCAAGGGGTACAATGTGCTGGTTTCATATACAATCTGAAAAATTTCATGAAACTGTTTAACATAGCCTTCATGGCATTTTCTTAGTTTTTGTATGGAGACATTTGTATTCTGCAATTAGGTAGGTTCGCCTGTACCCTTCTAAGATGCACCATAGGTGTGGCCCCACCAATTGCCCTCCCTCCGCCCATCCTTCCCCCCCACCGTCCCATGCCCATTTCCCCATATTCTTATGCTATAATTGGGTTATAGCCTTCATATGAAAGCTATAAATTGGCTTTATAATAGGGCTGAGTACATTGGATACTTTTTCTTGCATTCTTGAGATACTTTGCTAAGAAGAATATCAGGAAATATGATGGCCTGAAATCGATGTATAAGGGATCATGGTGTTTGGTGATACTATTTACTTCTTCTGTTTGACAAACTCATTATTACAGCACAGTGGGTATTTATTATCCCTAATTTAATTAGGAAATGGAGACTAGGTATGATTAACCTATAATTTCAGTTTGAAAGATAATGCTTATTATTTGCATTCCCCCAACATTCTAAAGTAATTATTTCATTAAATCTTCTTGACAAACTATAATATAAATGTCCTGGGGCGGGGAGGCGGTGTGTGTGTGGAAAAACACCAGGATACTAACCTAAAACTTTCCAATACAAAACAAAGGTGGTAAAAACTTAATTATTTAAAAACGAGACATGTGCATATTCAAACAGTTTGCTTTATTTGTTTTTAGCTCTAGATTTAATACTTTTGGTCCTCTGCCCCATTCTCAATCTTAGCTGTTGACTTTGCTGCCTGTTTTGCTGATACAATAAGAGCTATCTGGGGAAGAATTTTTCTCCCACCTGCCGCTGACTTCACCAGCACTGCCTCCTCTGCACACATGAGCTTTGCTTTCCCTTCCAAAGAAAAACTGGTGACCGCCCTGCTCCTGTCCCCAGGCTGTCCCCACTGAGCCTGCTCTGCGGAGCCCCTCCAAAAGCCCACTCTTTGCACATTATCAAATTGTCTTTCTCTTGAAATATTTTCATCATCGTTCAAACAAAAACAGTAATGAAAATACGTTGCGGGCATAAACCCACACTTTATAACCACTTTAATACCACTTTTTATTGAAAAAGTTCTCCACAGTTTCTTCAACTGTAGCTTATCCCCTTTTCCTCCTCCCTGTATCCTTGACCTTCCATAAGGCTTGCTGACATCTTTTCACCAAAGCCATGATTCTTCCAGTCATTGCCATCTGCAGGTGCCAAGCCCAGAGGCCATCGTGCGAGTCTGACCCTCCGACTACATGCGACCTCTCCGAGGCTTCCCTCTCGGCTGTCCTCTCACTTCCCCCTGGGCTGTCCTCTCCCCCCACCCCCGTCCTTTCACTTCTCCCTGGGCTGTCCCCTCCCTTCCCCCTGGGCTGTCCTCTCCCTTCCCCCTGGGCTGTCTTCTCACTTCCTTCCTGGCTTTCCTCTCACTTCCTGGCTGCTCCTTCTCAGCCCCCATTCTCACTCCCTTCTAGTCTCTGCCTCTTGAACTTGCCTGGGTTCAGTGCTCAGACAGCATCTCTCGTTCACTGACTCCCTCCCACGGATCTCATCTCGTGCCTGGCTTCAGACACCAGGTGTGGAGCCCGTGTACAAGTTCCAGTGGAAGGAGCTAACAGTTCTCAAAGAATGCGAGCTTGGCAGGGATGCCCTCGCTGACTCACAGGCTTCCCAGTGTCTCCCATCCATCCCAGAATAAACAGGAGGCTCTTTCCCTGGGCCACTTGGTGCCCACTGCCACCATCCTTCCTGTTGTCATCCGTGCAGCCCCAGCCACCCTGGCTTTCTGGCTGCTGTCTACCAGATCTGGTCTTGTGCTCACCTGTCTTATGCTCATCTGGGCTCCTGCTGGAACACCGGGGCCCTCCCTGACTCTCACCTTGGCATCCCGTGTCCAGCCCATCACGTGCTCTTCCTGACCCCACTTTATAGATCTACCTGGCACCGTCACTGTCTGACTTCATACGATGTCTCATATTTGATGTTTTATTCTGTCTTTGGTATCAGAAGGTACTCTCCAAGGGGCTGGGCACTGGTTCGCTGCCCTGTCCCCAGCACTGGGAATACCCTCTGGCACCTAACAGGTGCAGAGTATCTCTTTATTTGAATGAATAACCCTCAGTGGTTATTTTTATTTTAAAAATAAGAAAAAAATAAAATAACTTGTCAGAGATAACCTATTTCCCTTTTCAAAGAAGCGGAGTTTGTATATCCTCTTGTGGATATTACTACCAAATGCTAATGCCATTTCTCTATTAAAAAAATAAATTTGCTAAATGAATGAGTACTTTTCCAGCAGTGAGTAATTAGTAGTGAAACAAGGGTAAGAATGCTGCTGCCTGATTCTTATTTTCTGATGTGAGCCAACACTAGCCTGGAACGCATATATGTAGTTAAATGGATAGATCATTTTAATTTGCTTCAGTCTATGTCAGTATTATCATCGTGATCTGGTCTACTTCACACCAAATAAGATAACAATTCTGAGAAGAAACCTCACCCCGGTCAGAAGGAGGGATATGAGCTTGGTCTGTAACTCACGCTGGGTAGAATAATGAACCTTTTCATTTACATCACTCATAGTCACCCATTTGGGCCATTTTGAAATAAGAAAAGACAGTTTCCTTTCTTGTTTTCTAGAGGTGAGTATAATCTCCTTTGTTTCTTGATTTTTGCCTCAGGATCACACATCATCTTTTTTTTTTTTTTTAATTTTATTTATTTTGCAGTTTTTGGCCTGGGGCTGGATTTGAACCCGCCACCTCCGGCATATGGGTCTGGCGCCCTACTCAGTGAGCCACAGGCGCTGCTCGGATCACACATATCTTTAGATGACAATAGGTCTAATATCCGTATGAAACTCTAGGTTTTTTTCATTTTTTTTAAAGAGACAATTGCTTGATTTCACAAGAGGAATATCAAAATAAAATTACTGTTTTATCCTAGGAATTTTTTAGCTGCAAGTAACACAAAAATCTATTTACAATGGCTCATCAAAGAGAGGGCTATTTTTCCTATAGGAAAAGGACACATCACTGATGCAGTGGGTCTAAGACTGGTAGTGCTGAGGGCCCAGGCTCTGGTTTTGTTTTTTTTTGGGGGGGGGCAGGCAGAGTCTCACTCTGTCACCCTGGGTAGAGTGCCAGGGCAGCATAGCTCACAGCAACCTCAAACTCTCGGGCTGAAAGATCCTGTTGTCTCAGTCTTCCCAGTAACTGGGACTGCAGATTCCCACCACAACACCCAGCTAGTTTTTCTATTTTTAGTAGAGATGGGATCTGGCTCTTACTTAGGCTGGTCTCCAACTCCTGAGCTCAAGTGATCCACTCACCTTGGCCTTTCTGAGTTCTAGGGTTACAGGCATCGCCACCACGCCCAGCCTATCTGTCTTGATTCTCTTCTTTCCTCAGCGTTTTTGCTTGTTTCTTTGGGCTTGTCTCATCTCATGAGCTTTTACATTCACATTCTAAGAAGTTCATGGAAGGGAGTAGGGGGCAAAGCAGCACAGTCTTGACCTTTTTAATAGGAAAGAAAAGCATTTGTCCTCACCATGCCTTTCCTTAGATCTTTCCCAGACGCTGGCAAGTGACATCTGGATGTAAGAGAGGTTGGGAAGAGTGGTGCTTTTAGCTGGACACTTTGCTGCCCTGAACAAAAGCAAGGTTTGGTTGACAAGGAAGGTGGGATGAGTACTGGGTAGGCAAGCTCAGTGCTGGTCTGGCTGCATATGGGAACTGCATATTTCTGTCTGCATAGGGGGCCCTGAGGACGCCTTACTACAGTATCATGTTAGGATGAAGCATTATTCGTGATTCAGATTAATCTTCATTTGACAAGGATATTTTCTACTTCTTTTTTGTTTTGAAAAAGAGAACCTTACCTTTAGCTCAGGATTACACATCCTGCCTGAGTAAAAATTTTCAGAGAAGCCTTGCAGCAAATTATGAGTTAGTCGCACTGCTTAATAGAGCAAGTAGCTCATAGTGTTTAGAAAAAGAAAAAGAAGATTGATTTTAGAGAAGCCAGGCTATGAAATGAGAATGAAATAGTGATTATCTCACAGCACTGGGATGAAGATCCATCCAAATAATGCTCACAGGTATTAAATGCTGTTGTTTTTATTATCATTTATCCATTCACAAAGCATTCTTATTGAGTATCTATTTCATGTCCCTGTTCTGGTAGGTGCTGGGGATATAGTGGCAAATAGGTGAGATGAAGTAAATATTCTCCCTCTACTGAGGGGAGATAGTTGATATAAGCAAACAAATTAGGAAGCTAATTTCATGAGAAGTGATAAAAAGAAGGCAAGAAAGGCTGACATGGTCAGGAATGGTGTCTCTCTGGCAGCGATTTAGAGCTGAGAACCTTTTTTCTTGAAATCTAATTCCCTGAATATCCACATTATATGTAAGATCTTTCTTGGCAAAAGTATGATTATTTTCTGGACAAAAATATCAATTTAATCAGGTTTTCTTTAGAGGCAGTAACGTGAACTGTTGTAGAATTTGCAGGTTTCTTTTCCCCAAAGGATAGCTCTCTGCCTAATTCTCCATTGATTCAACTCATTACACTTCATCTTGCTGGAGTTAATGAGGAAATGGCTAGGTTCTGTGCATTTTTATTTCCTGTTCTTCCTGACTCCTTCTTTGTTACATCCGTCTCTGGGGTTCTTAATGTGATAACTCTTTCCCCTGTAGTTGAGGTCATGCCTTTCCTTCCAGCTCTACCAAGGAGAGAATTATGGTGCCCGTCAGGGATGGAGAGATAAATATGCATTGATAAATTATAAAAACATCACTTTAAACTTTAATTTAATCACGTGTATGAAAATAGTAATGAAAACAATATTGAATAGCATTCATTGAGAGGTCACTGTGTGTGGAATGTTGTCCACAGATTTACACCTCCACTGGCTGACGGGGGTCATTTTTTTGTCTATTTGTTTGTTCATGGGTTTAATATCTTGGATCTTTCTGCTGGTGGCCTAGGTAGTGTATTGTGAGGAGCAGTTTGGAGAAAACTCTATTTATATATCCCGAGTTTCTTTTCTCATAGATCCTCTTGTTTACTGAATGACACAAGCCTATTTTTAAATAAGGGACTTGTTTACAATTTTTAAATATCAGTTCCTCTGACTTATTTAAAAGTCGTTTTATGAAAATGCTGTTTCCAAAAACTGCCTTTGTAGAGGGAGTCCTTTTTCTCTGTACTTTCCCTTCACGGCATTTTACGGAGTTATGGGGGCATATGAAGAGTTTCTCTTGCAAACAGGACAATATTGTTCATTAAACGTAATGAAAAAATATTTGAGGTTTAAATATTTGTTCTCATGTCACCACACACTGGGACCTAGTATCAGTCAGTATTTTCATACACCATAATTACACTGCACTGTGAATTTTAAGTTGGTATATAAGCCTCTGCTTTAGACTTTGAGCACCTCAAGGGAAGAACTGCTCTGGAATGGAACACTCATACGCTCGTTCAATCAGCATTTCCTGAGTGCTGTGTATCAGGGGAGGTACTGACAACACAGGGGGGAAATAGTCTCAGGACTGTAGCTTGCAGTCTGTTAAGAGAGGTAGCTGCTAAACAAATGATTGTTTAATTTATGGTTGAGGTAAATGCTGTATAAAATGGGGACCTAACCTCCAAGTAGGAGTTAGCCTGAGGATGTGAAATAAAAACTGTGACCTAAAAGATACATAGATATGATTAGACTTAGGTTTTGAAAACATTGCTCTGCTTGCAAGATAAAGAATAGATTGGGATGAGTCAAGAATGGCTATTGAAATTCCCAAAGCAGAAAATGATGATGGATTAGATTAGACCAGGTTAAACAAGAAAAAAAATTGATTGATTGGTAGGCAGGGTGCAGTGAAATGGGGGGCAGCATGGAGCATGTTGTGGTTTATCAAGATGAGCAACTCGGGGGAAAATAGGCAAGGAGACAGTGAGTTCAGTATGGACATGTTGAGTTTGAAATGACTTTGCTAGATGCCCACAGAGACGACAAGTGGAAAGCTGAGTATATTAGTGTGGAACTTGAAGAACGTCGGGACTAAAGGCTGTGAACCTCTGTTAGTTGTGTATGAAGCTGCAGGCACGCGTGGCCAAGGAACAAATCTGGAGGAGGTTCTCTGACATTTTCAAGTCAACTAGAGGAGGAAAACTGGCAAAGGAGATTACAAAAAAATGTTCATATGTAGAAGGAAAACTGTGAGTGTGATGTCACCAAGGCCAGTGGGCAGCAACAATTCTAGGAGGAGATAGCCAGGGGTGATTAACAGCGCCAAGGTGTGTGAATACTCAGCAGTGCGCACAGGTCATTAGTCACCTGCAAGGCACATGAGTATGGCTTGAGCAGGGAGCTGTGAGGAACAGAGATACCTTCTTTGAGAAGTTTGCTGTGAAGGAGAGAAGGCTGAAGGGAAGTGCAGGGGACATGGGAGCCAAGGAGAGCTGGAGGCTTTTGTTTTCCCTTTTGTATTTTTTTCTATATATATCTATATTTTTTTTTTTTGTAGAAACAGAGTCTCACTTTATCGCCCTTGGTAGAGTGCCTTGCGTCACAGCTCACAGCAACCTCCAACTCCTGGGCTTAGGCAATTCTCCTGCCTCAGCCTCCCAAGTAGCTGGGACAACAGGCGCCCACCACAACGCTCGGCTATTTTTTTGTTGCAGTTTGGCTGGGGCAGGGTTTAAACCCGCCACCCTTGGTATATGGGGTCGGCACCCTACTCACTGAGCCACGGGTGCTGCCCTTTTTATTTCTATTTTTTTTTTTGGCCTAAAGTTCAATATACAAATATTCATTGTATACCATTAACAGTTAAAGAATTAAAGTTAACATGACAACACAAAATATAAAATAACAGAAATAATTGTTCAGAAATATATAGTATTTCTACATGGAATATTTCTAATTATTCTTGAAAATATAAAAAGACAAATGTCTATATATATTGCAAAATTGTTATTAATGATTTTTTTATAACGTCTTTTTTTGTCTTGTTTTTTTTTATAATACTGGGGGACTAAAGTATGTTTAGTCAAGGAGCCATTGAAATATCTGATGGCCTGCCAATCTGGAGAATGGGCAGCAGATGGGAAGCAACATCAGAGGCACAGCAGGCTTTGGAGCGAGGAGACACTCTGCGTTGTAGTGAGAAGAAGGAGGGAGATAATGGGGGGGCAACATTCCTGCCCACTCACTCCCGTGTCCTCCCTTAGCAGCAGGTGGGCTCAGCCACTGAAAGCAGAAGGTGGGGATCAGGGGTAGCTGAAGGGGGGGTCAGAGAAGGCATCAAGAGTGGGGTTTTGGTAACCCCTAGTTTGCATCATGTGTAGTATTTTCCCAGGAAAACTTAGCTGGGCAAAACACAGAGGAGTAGGATGTGCAATTGACCCTTCGTCGTTGACTTTTTCCCCCACAGAGGCAGGAGAGTTTTATTTGCAATAAAGGGTCAAATAACGGTTGGTAGAATCTAAGTTAAATGGGCTTATGAGGAAGGGACTGAGAAACAGGAAAGAAGGGAAACTAATGGCCAGGAAATTCCACTGATGTTGAAAATACTATCAGCATGCTGAGCACGCAGTTGGGAAGGATAGCATCTTACAGTTGGTTGGGGTGTTGCTTAGTGATTTTAGAAGTAGAGCCACTGGGGTGAAAACAAGCTCCAGAGGGTTTTCTGTGTGTGAGCCAGAGGGGGGTTAATGTCTGCAGGGCGACACGGGGCACTGTGACCGTATGTGTACTGAGCTGGTCTTGGTGATTGCTGTAGTTGGGACAGAGTGGAGTACAGAGAAGTGGGTGCCAGCCTTCCCTGCATGACGGGGCACAGTGGACAGGTGGATGGGACCCACACGGCTACCAGCCTCAGATGGCAGGAGTCTAAGAGGCATGCTCCAGAAGTGGAGGTGAGTTAAGAAGGAGGAAGAGGACACTGGCTCCCTGGCTGGTCCTGAGGCTCACGGTGAGTGAGGGAGGGCTGCAGGAAGAAAGGTGCCTTCAGCCAGCAGCCCAGGGAAGCGAGAGCCAGGAGCTGGAGAACATACTGAGATGAGGGTGAGGAAGTAAGGAGTTTGTTGACCAGGAAATGGAAGTCTGAGAGCTGGGAGGGGAGAAGGCTAGGATGGGATTGTCTGAGACGTAAGATCCAGAGTGGGTGGTGGTGTGGGATGGGCACCCTGGAAGCTGATGTCTGAGAGGGGAGAAGGAGAGAATGTGTGTGTGTGTGTATGTGTGTGTGTTGGGGGTGGGAAAGACTGAGGAAAATCATAGAAGAGGGCACAGGGGGTTTAATGCTGATAATCGTTAGGGGTAGATTGCCTTGACCGAATTCATCAGTGGCCCCGGAGTGGTATCATATAGGATGCACATTACATCCCAGAGGACAGTATACAGTGGTGCACACCACGTGCAGTATGTGAGCATAGCTCACACTATGCTGCCATGCAGTGTGACATCAGAGCCCCCCAGCATGGACAGCTCCTGCGGAAGGTGGGGGCCATGCTCGCTGTCTTCCCCACGTCCGGCTTGCTTACCTGGTTTCTATCCAACATCTGGGGAGCCTCGCAGTGGCCAAGCGAGGATTTCACTGGGGAACCACAATCCAGACCTCACATATCTGACAAAGAAGTGAATGTTTTCATATTTTTTCATAAATTTTGTCAACACCTATTCATTTTCCTCTCCGTCTGATGTTGTCTGTTAGTGTCACTTACCACAGCACTGATATTTGCTGGTAAATTGTTTTATAAAATATAAGTAATCAATGAGTGTCTTTTAGTGATGGTTTATTTTTAATATGTAAAGTCTTAATTAACATCATTTACTTATTTTAGTTCTTCTAAGGTCTTCTTAAATGAGGGTGTTTTCAAGGTCTGTTCTTTTACTTCCTTGAAGGAGCAAATGATGTGAAAGTCCTTCCAGGTCAAGCTGTTTGTCCTACTCCAGGGTGCCGAGGAATAGGCCATATCCGTGGTCCGCGTTACTCAGCACATCACAGGTAAAAGTTTTTATTTAACTTATTTCAGGGATGAATGGAAATTTTACATAGATTAGCAGCTACATGTAGCTTCTTAAGTGACATCCCTTCTCTTTGTTGGTAAGGCTCTTTTATAATGTTTCCTGCTGTCTGCCTGCTTGTGCCCTTCTGGAGTCTTCACGGACTTATAAGGCATTTCCCAGACCCCATCACATCCCAGAGTCTCTGCTGTCTGATAGGTTTCCTGAGAAGCGCACCCTCAGCTCTGCTCACACCCTGTGCCCCGTCCCAGATCTGACCTGCTTTCTCCTGGAGCGTCCCACAGCCTCTTACCTTTCCCCACTTGTTTTCAGCTTGCCTTTGTTTCTTCTCTTTTTCTTGTTCTGTGAAAGAATAGAAAATGTGAAGTTGTGTTGTAGAATATGTGCAGGTTTTGAATATTCAATACTATTTATGAGGAAAAATAAATACACATAAATGTATAAGTCCTTGGAGATTTTTTCTGTCCCCTTCAATTGGTCAAAAAAAAAAATGTACAGATGAAGTAGCATATTGGCAATCTAGAAACAGAATATATGAATTAAAACTGAACCCAATTAACATCAAATCTAACATCAAAATTTAAATATGCAAATATACAAGGCATACATCATAGGGAAGTATAAAGAAAAATGAATAAATCATATAATATGTGAAGCAATAAAACATTTGTTTGAGTGACAGAGATCCAGACACAGTGCAGAAAGTCCTTGGCTCACTGGGTTTCTCAGGCCATCCTAGAAGCCCCTGCCTAAAACATTTTTAGATGAATCAAAGCCAATGTTACTATCAGATATAATGATAAGCACTCCCAAATAGAATGTTTCAATATAAACTATGTGTGTAGATCTACTAATACTTTTAAAAAATCTACTAACGCGTAAAAGAAAAAAAAAGATATCATGTAGTATCTATTGAAGAATAAAGACACCCACATGGTTGGGTGCCTATGCAAATCTGTAGGGCTCACTGAAAATGAGAGTGGGCTGGACCAGCAGAAATGGTCAGTGCTGAGTGAGGGAGGAGAGAAAGAAAGGGCTCCAGGCAAGACTTCTGAAGGATGTGGTGGAGCCACTTTGTGGACATCACCAGGAGTCACTAAGAATGAGTGGCTGTGGAGGATCCTCCTCAGTGTATGTGTGTGTGGGGGTTAAATGAAAGTTTCAAAGTCCCATATGGTAGTCACGGGTGCCTGCTTAAACTTAAATTCATTGAAATTGAGTACAGTTTTGTTGTTGTTGTTGTGTTTTGTTTTTGAGACAGTCTCAGTCTATCCCCCGGGGTAGAGTGTTGTGGCATCATCATAGGTCACAGAAACCTCAAACTCTAGGGCTTAAGTGATCTTTTTGCCTCAACCTCCTTAGTAGTTGGGACTACAGGCACCTGCCACAATGCTTGCTGGTTTTTCTGTTTACTTTTAAAGTAGAGATGGGATCTCGCTCTTGCTCAGCTTGTTCTCAGGCAATCCACCCTTCTCTGCCTCCCAGAGTGCTGGGGTTACAGGTGTGAGCCACTGTGCTCGGCCTTAAATAGACTTTCAAACATCAGCTCCTCAGACACACTTAGCTGTATTTCTAATGCTCAATAGCCACACCCGGCAAGTAGCTACTGTATTGGGTGGTACGAGTGTAGAACAGTTCCATCATGGCAGACAGACAGCCTGGGAGTTTGGCACATTCCGCCTTCTCATTGGCGATGTCTGAGTGGCAGATGAAATAACTGTCCATCTGAATGCTGCCATCAAAATTGAATGATTATCCTCAAAGTTAGACCGCAGTGTTGGGGTCTCTCCCTTACAGCTCTGTGGAGATTGTCTTCCTGTGGTGCTGGTGCTAAAAGAGTAGATAGTGTCCCTAGCCTCCTCCTGTCCTGCTTAATCAAAGCTGACCATCCACACTGCCCTCCTGGGTCATTGATTCACCTTTCCCTACTGGATTCTGGAAAGGTCGTGGGCAGAGGCACAACAGGCAAACTCCACTTTGAGCCAGCAGCTTCCCTGAAGTTTTGCTCATCCGGTGTGATGTAAATAGGATCTAAGTGATGGACTTATTTGTATTGTCTAATTATCAGTAATATTGAGAATATCTGACCTGTGTTTATCTAGGAAATAGCCTTTACACATTAGCCTCAGAACTTCTAAATGAACTGGAAGAATGTAAAAATAAAGAAGAGTTAAAGAAAAAAATGAAATACTGAAGGCATAGATAGTGAAAATAGTGGGATGATTCTGGGGTGCCGGCAGGTGGGAGAGATTACCCTATGTCCAGACGCCACAAATGTGCAGGGCTGCTGGGTGGTGCCAGAAGGTGGACTCTGGTGTGGCTCGTGGTAACACTCATGTAAGTGAGAGCAGGAGCTTCAAACGCTAATGATTCCAGGGTCTGAGAAATGAAAAGCAGTGACTACCTGAAGGTAGCATCTGTCTGGAAAGGAAAGACAAAAATTAGAGAATTGGGTAATTCCTGAGGTTGAATTTTTAAATAGGATTTATAAGGTATGTAAACTATGAGGTGAATAAATTCTAACTTACCTATAAAAGGGAATTCAAATAATTTTTATTATATGTAACCTTTTGTGTTTTTAAAATTCATGTCAATAGATTTAGGAGGTACAAATGGTTTTTGTTCCATAGATGAATTGTGTAGTGGTGAAGATAGGGCTTTCACAGCTGAATGGTGTGCATTGTAGCCAGTAGGTAATTTTTCATCCCTTTTCCCCCTCCCAACCTCCTCCCTTTGAGTCCAGTGTGTAGATACTGCCCTGAACTCCATTCTGTACCCATTGCTTATCTCCCACTCATAAGTGTCCACTTAGAAAAGAGCACGCAGTGTTTGTTCCCGAGATACTTCATTTAAGATAATGCCCCCTAGTTCCATCCAGTGGCTGCAAGAAACTGTTTTATTCTTTTTAATGTCTGAGTCGTGTTCCATGCTAAATGTGTGTGTGCATATGTGTATATATATATGTATTTTTTCTTTATACACTCATCAGTTGATGGGCACTTAGGTTGATTCTGTATCTTTGCCATTATGAAATGTGCAGCAATAAACATATGGCTACCGGGCTCTTTTCCTTTGGGTAGATACCCAGCAGTGGAATTGTTAGATCCAATGGTAAGTCCACAGTTAGTTCTTTGAATAATCTCCATGCTGTTTTCCATAGAGATTGTACTAATTTACTGTGCCACCAGCAGTGTATTTGGTGCATTTCTTTTTCACCACATCTGAGTCAACATCTGTTATTTTTTAACTTTTTAATAGTAACCAATCTGACAGTGTTAAGGTGGTATCACATTTGTGGTTTTAATTTGCATGCCTCTGATGCTTAGAGATGTTGAGCATTTTTTCATTTGTTTGTTGGCTATTTGTATATCTTCCTTTTAAAAATATCTGTTCATATCTTTTGCCCACTTTTTAAATGGGGTTATTTGTTTTTTTCTTGCTAATTTGTTTCAGTTCCTTGTAGAATGAGGGTGTTATTCCTTTGCCAGATGCATAGCTTGTGAATATTTTCTCCCATTCTGCATGTAGTGTATTTACTATGTTCATTATTTCTTTCTCTGTGCAGAAGTTTTTAATTTAATAAATTTCTATTTATTTTTATTTATGTCATAGTAGCTTCCAGGGGTCTTAGTCACAAATTCCTTGGCGAGGCCAATGTCTAGAAGAGTTTTTCCTAAGTTTTCTTCTAGAATGTTTATGGTTTCTGGTCTTGCATTTAAGTCTCTAATCCATCTTGAGTTAGTTTTTGTAGATTGCAGGAGAAGGGGATCCATGTGTAATTTAGGATTGTTTTAGCCCTATTTTATGTTCAAGAAATGAGGACAGTTTCTGGATGGAGCTAGTGTTAACCGTGTGGCTATTGTTGGAGAGTGGGAATTACAGGTAATATAGGTTAGCTCTAGTAAGCACTAGGCATTTAACGTCCCTTGCTTAATCATTGTCTTTTACCAAATCCATCAATTTATAAATGTAACTATGTATATAACTTAAGGATTTATTTGAGTTCTCAAGTAGTTGAAAGTGTAGAAATTGTTTTGATATCGTCTATAATTTCTAGGCTGTGTTTTTATGTTATTTCTATTACTGTAGCCTAAATTTTACATAGCTTTAAGAGAGTAAGAATACTGCTGTTCAATACTTATCTTTGGTAGTATCTGTTGAGAACACTAAAGAAAAAGCCATGTGTGTGCATGCCTGCTAGAAATTGCCACAACACACCCAAGGTTATATCATTGTACATTTTGTTCTTATAGGTCAAAGATATGGCAAGCAAGAGTTGAGAATTTAAACATACTGTTGCATTCTCTGAGATTCCTAGATGTCCATTATAGCCATTCCTAGCTTGAGTTTCCTGATGAATTTGAATGGGTAAAGCTTGCATATTCCAAAATAAAAGGGTTTATTCTCTTAACATAGATACATACCTTTACCAAATAGGCATCATTTCATATGATTTTTTTTTTTTTTTTTTAGTTTCTAGTTCAGTAGATTCTGGGCAAATATTCTTCTGTTTGAAAAAAGAATAAGAAGAAAAGAAGAGAAAGTCTTTCCAGTTTTGCTAAGACCTGAAAAGAAAAACAGGTCTCCTTGTTTGACTTCTGCTTTCAAAGCTTGGTGGGAAAGTGTAAGCACGGAGAGCGGCTTCCTTAGTGCCACTCTGAAGAAGGTGGCTCTTTCAGTTGCCTCTCTATAAAGTACTCCCAGGCAATAAAGTGCTTAAAAGTAGAAAGTTGTTTTTGCCATTACGTGTCAGAATTCTGATTCTGATATTGAAGCTTGGTCTTTGGAAAGGAAGTAAACAGCATTCTTAAAATAAGTTGTCAGCATCTTAATTTTATACAGCTGACAAGGAGAAGGATGACATCAAGATATCACTAAAGATATTCAAAAATACTACATCATCTTCATGGATCTGGTGGACCCCAGGTGTCCTTTTTAGATGAATTTTAGACAAGTTTATTTTAGTTTTTATTAAAATAGTCAAAAGGTTAATAATAATATTCAAAGCTGTATAATTCATATAGAATTTGCATAAGTTGTTATTTGAAAGAAATTGCATCAGTTCTTATCTGTATGAAAACAGGACTTTTAGGACACAATTATCACACAAATTACATTTTATGTGAATTATTTTACACAGGGAATAAAATGAAGTACATGGGACCAGGCATGGTGGCTCATGCCTATAATCCCAGCTCCTTGGGAGGCCAAGGCAGGTGGATTGCCTGAGCTCACGAGACCAGAGCAAGAGCGAGACCCCGTGTCTAAAAAGTAGCCAAGCATTGTGGCAGGCGCCTGTAGTCCAGGAGGCTGAGGCAAGAGGATCTCTTGAGCTCAAGAGTTTGAGGTTGCTGTGAGCTATGACGCCACAGCCCTCTACTGGGAGCAAGAAAACGAGATTCTGTCTGAAAAAAACAACAACAAAAAAAGAAGTGGGTTTATTTGTTAACAGGAATATTTAAAGATGACAATACTGGTACTATAAGATATAAACTTGCTTTTTTAGGTAGGACCCAAAATTAGATAATAAATTAGAATAGAACACAGACTCTGGAGGCTTGATCTACCTCGGTGTCATAAAACATAGAAAGATACCTCAAAGGCAATCAGAGCAACAGCAAAAATTAATAAATGGGACTTGATCAAGTTAAAAAGTTTCTGCACAGCTAAGGACACAATCAAAAAAGCAAAGATACATTCTTTTTTTTATTATTAAATCATAGCTGTGTACATTAGTGCAATCAAGGGGTACAATGTGCTGGCTTCATATACAATCTGAAATATTTTCATCCAACTGTTCCACATGACCTTCATGGGATTTTCTTATTTATTATATGAAAACATTTGTATTCTGCATTTAGTAAGTTTCACCTGTACCCTTCTAAGATGCACCGTAAGTGTG